>JABFPB010004147.1:0-15462 GCA_022817645.1 Ceratoteleas bidentatus | reverse complement strand
AAAAAATCCTACTCTTCGCGATAGCCAATGCAATATTGTTTAAGAAAATCTAAACGATTTTGTTCTACCTTTCTTCACACTGTAAAAACAGGTGTCTCATTTTAAAACACTTCTGTCCCATTTTTAAAACGTTTTCAGGTGTTTTAAATTTTAACCTATCATTCTATAATGGGAAACACTCATAAACGTTTTAAAATTGAGACGAAAGTGTTTTAAAATAAGACATTACTTTTTGCAGTGCAGGACTGACTAAAAGTGGCACTAATGGAGGAGCTTTTTTTGGAGGTGGCTGACACCGAAGGCTAGTCCTATTGCAATTTTAAATATTTTTATTTCAAAAAATTTTGTAATATTGACGAAGATACGTGCAACAACATAATGAAAGCGCAAAATGATTCGATTGTTATTTAATAGAATCATTTTAACTAAAAACTAAAACCCAAAAATGTTCAGTGAAACTGAAAAGTTCAGGTCAACTAAATCAAAAATATTTCCAAACGAAAAAATCCCCCAAAAATTAAAAACATTTTTTATATAATTTATATAAAAAGTACGAAATGTTCGTCACGCATATTTCCAGTTGCTAATTTGATAGTAAAGGTACATTTTTAATTAATCGCCAGAAACACTCTTGATCCTTGTGAACTTCTGACTGACTCAAAAATTAGGAATATAAAATCTTTATCAGTATAAAACCATGTAAAATATGGTTCACCGGCGACAAAGGTGCGAATACTTGAACTCATTCCCCACACTTTCGCATACCATTTTGTCGCTTGCTTTCTTCCAGCGGGGATAATAGAGTTGCCGGTTTCCCGCTCGTCCTCACGAGCTTGCGAGCTAAGCAAACCGAGTAGTCGATAAGGACGTATCGTCGCTGAAACATTGAAAGTGGGTTCAGACGGCGGAGTCGGCTTTCGGTATCGCGTGGCGACTCGAGTTGCCATTTTGTGTTTCAAATGTGGCTAAAGTCGACTGTCTCAAACATTCTTTAACATCGAACATCGACCAATTTTAATCGTAGTAAAAGAACGACATTAAAAGAATGAAAAGTATCAGAAAATAAAAATGGAAAATAATCTTCAGCCCCGCTCTACGCCATAATTTTCGTACTTTGAAGTACACTCTTTGATCAAATTCAATTGAAATGCGCCAAAACGACTTTTACCTTTTGGTACGGTTTTATTTGAAATTCTTGTTTCGCACATCAAAGGTAAAAAGAGCATAACAGCGTACTTTTCAGTATGCATTCCCGTATTGTTAACAATTTCTCCCAATGATGTAAATCGAAGACAAAAAATGTACGATCAACAGTATTTGTTTGCAGCACAGTTTTCCTCGTTCCCAATTTTGGACTGAAATCATAAAATCCACTCGAATGCGCAAAAATGGTTTCGAGGACATTTCTGTAAATTACTTTTGTTCGTTCACAGTATACATTTGTTTTCTCCCTTTTTATAATTAATTAATCGAACGTCAATCAACGATCAGTCCGATGTGCCGGAATTCGATCACGACTGGATTGCGTGGTTCGACAGACAGAACTTGCTTTACGTTTCCGGAGTGCGATGTTTCCTAGCATTTCTGCAGTCCGGCGACGAATAAAAATTCATTATCTCCGTGCAGCAAACTTCGCTGCGCAATTATTGTGAATTATGTTTTCAGCATTGGCACGACACAATTTCCATGCGCAACTTGTCAAAATTGAATTTATAACTGGCGTTTGCGCACGTGTGTATTCGCCGTCGATGAAGTATTAATATGTGATGCGCAGAGGGCGCGATGAATTATTTACTTAGGCCGCGACGGTTTCGTTTTAGCTTCCGAGACGAGGTTTGAGATTTCGTAACTAGTTGACTTTTTTCCCTTTTAAAGTCATGCAAATGAGAGTTCCCGGAATTTTTTACATTTTGTTTAAATTCGCGAAATGTAGTTGGTATTCCTATTTCGAACTCTCTCGATTCGATTATTACAATTTTTTTCTAAGTTTTATTAAAATTTATTATTAAACATAACACTCCGGCTCCACTTTTTTCAATCTCTTAACAGTAATAATAAATGAAATATTGGTTTCAGCTTACAGTAATTATTTATTTCTAAAAATCCAATCAATACATACCATTTGATTAGATTAGTTACCTGAACTTTGTTATGCGTTACATAGATATCACTTAACCGTTCCGGACTTTTTTTTCAATCACTGCCACGCAATAGTTGTTATGAAAACATCGACTTGAATGCAGTTCTGCCAGTATTGTTCATCGAGTAGCTTTTCTACGAGACAAACCGCACGCATTTCACCGACGACTGGCACACAGTCTCGTCGCGCCAGTTTGACGTGACTTTTGCAAGGTTCGACGGAAAAATTGAGCAACGCGAGAGTAGCGAAATTTGATTCGTGCCGCTAACCGCCCCGAGCCGAAATCCGGTGCGCTATTTGAATACAATAAGACCACTCGAAGATGCAAATGAGGCCAATTAATCATTCACCTGCACGAAGACGCAATAAAATGTTAATTTAATTGGTGCCAACGGGACGCCGGTAGGACGATGACAGTTCACGGTTTTGGGACGACAACAGTCATTTGTCCATTTCCACTTTTTTGTACGTTGTAGTAGAATTATTTTTTTTCCTTTTCTGGTGCAATAATAGAACAAAATCATTGTACTAAATTACGCAAGCTGGAAGGAAAATACGCGACTCCCGACAAGTGTTGAAATGAAAAATCACGTTTCACTCTGTGTTGCGCATATTTTTCATAAGTTCATGAAGAAACTTATTTCTGGCGCCGAAAAACAAAGCGGTATTCCGTAAATTCACGGCGTAAAAAGCCTAGATTTAGGTTAAGGCATTACTTGTCTGAATTCACATCAGCACCATGTCGAAGAAAATACCAATAGGGATATTAATGAAATATTGTGGAAGCAATTGAATTTTCGTTGGATAATAATAAATTATGGATGTTAGGATTAAATTTTTTATCATTTTTACGATAATTTTAACGTAAAACATTTTTTACGTAAATTTCTATGATAGGATATGGCAGTATAACATGATATACCACGTAATTTTACAAAACAGAATTTACAGTGTATAAGCTCTCCCAGTTTTCAAGATAGGAAACTGGTTTTTCTGTACACGTCTCATAAGAAATCTTTACTTTTATTAAAATATTTATTCTCCCACATATTTACGAAAAATAAAAAAACATACTTTGTACTTTAATATATGTGTAAAACTGAATTCTCAAGCTTCACTTTTCTGATGACTTTTGATAATCAATTAATCAAGCTTCATTCGCGATCCCGGCGTGCAATGATGCAACGGCCGATTGATGACAATACCCGTGACGTAATGTTACGTCACGAACATCTGGCTTTGCGCGCGGTCAATGTTTATCAAGTTACCCGACAAATGAGCAGTTCCTTTAATTCAGTATCGAAATTTAAGAACATTTCTACCCGTGATGCAGTCACTCGACCCAATATTAATTACTCACCGGCTGCTGGATCCGGAACCGACCGATCCCGGATACACTTCCCTCGAAATGTTCTAAAACGTGATCCGCATAATCGTACTTTCGCGCTCGATCAAAATTAATCCGCCTTTCAACCCGCTTTTCCATCCAGTTTATTTAATTACCAGTCGCTGACCGTGATTGCTTATCGTAATTAACCATTTCATAAAAACCGGGAAATATACAATCGCAATAACAAAACTGCGAACCGGAAATTTGAAAGCTCTCGTATCGCTGCGATCGTCGCCATTTTTCCTGATTAACGAATCCTAAATAAAGCGACGAGACGTGCTGCGTTTCATTACGCGCCGAATCGGCGAATCATGGCGGCCATTTTTCAATTAAGCCCTCAATTCGACGCAAATAAATCAGCGTCGCATCGTCTAATCCGGCGCGCGACATTTTCCGCTCGTTCCGCGCGCGCAATATCCCGCCACGTTATCCCGTTCTACGTCACTTTCTAGCTCATTAAATTCGAAAGGAAAATGGAATCCGATACATCTCGCGATACGGCCGATCGAGACAAAAAGGACACACGACAGACTGACCTTCCCTTAGCCAATCGCGTCGCAGTCCTCGAAAGTTCGGTAAGGTCGGCCCGCTTCTTATCGGCGTATCCCTGACGAAACGAAAGCGGAATTGAAATTCAATTAGCAGGCGAATCGCCGTGGGAGCGAGATCCAAAATCGCCGTTTTGTAACTTTGTATTTAGTAAACTCGTTCGTTATTTTCCTCATCGATTTTCTTTTGTTGGTTCCTCTTCCGCGAATTAATATGTTTAGCTGAGATTGCCGTTTGAGATTAATGAAGTGCTCGCGCGATCGATCCGAGTTAGAGAGCGTTATTAACGTAACACACACTGTAACAACGGGCCAGTTGAATATTGGAGCGTCGACCTCCCTCCGGCCATGCTTACTTCGTAATACGTCGGCTAAGGAAACCGAGCGGCATTAATTATTCGCGATGATTATACTTTGTCGGAGCCACTTCACACCCCGAAACTTCTTATTCGACGCACGTTCCATTAAGTAATTACAGAAATGTAACGTGCGACGCAAGATTTGGGATCCTTTCTCCCCCCTCCCTTAGCTCTCGAACCACTACACCCCTCGGTACTTTGTCCAGTAATTGCTGATGCTGATATAGTAAATGGAATTATTAGAGGGTGGTTACGGTTGGCGTAGATGAGTGGAAGGAAGAATCTTTGAAAGGGGTTGAGGAAATTAAATTTGCGATGAGAAATTGTGTTGAAGGGAACAAGTTCGGGAAAGGTTTTTTAAGATGAATATGTAATTAACATGTCGATAAATGTAAAAAATGAAATAAAATGTGTATGAACATTGAGTTGAGTCTTTAGAAATAATAAATTATATTATTTCTAAAGTAAAATAGTTTTTCTCTTCCTCGTTACGTAAAACCATTAATTGGCAGAAAGTTCTTAAATCCTTATTCGCTGTAGCATAAATTCCAAATCCGCCCCCGTTTCTTAATCTAATCGAATTTGTTGCTCCGGCATGGAAGTTGACAAATCGTGACAAGACGACGCGTCTTAATGAGGTTAAGTTTCCGGCGAAGCGTAAACTTCTAAAGCTCGTGCATTCTTCAGTGGGGTAATTTGAATATTAAACATTCTTATGTTCACGTTCGTTCAGTTCCGTCACACTCGCAATAGCTCCGAGCACTTAAAACTTTGAGCAGCGCGCGATCGAAATAACCCGAACCACTTTTCGATAGATGGCGTTGTTTACGTCGCGCTTAATTAAAAATGCGCGCGACCGCATCCGCGCCAATTTCGGCGCAGTACTCGGCGAATTTCACCGCCGCGCGACATCTTCTGTGACACTTGGCGCTCAATCTATAGACGCTCCAGTTGGACGTTTGTGCCCTCGGTATCAATATTCCGGAGCGAATCTATATGCGGCTTGAACCCGAATCGCAAGCAAAGCCGAGATTTCGTCTAAAGCGCGCGCCCCAATATACCTAACCCGACAAAGGGGAAACACGAGACAAAAATCCGGGCTTTTTGGATTAATAAAGCACAGTGGAGTCAGTGCAATGACTTTTAATCTATCCCAAATAAACGCAATCTGCGATAGGTATATTCTTGCACTCATAGAAAAATTGAGTATTCCCAACCATTAAATGGTTATTTTTGAAAGAATTTAATCTTGTCTGTTTTTATAGGTAATTAGTCAAAGAGTCAAATTTTACCGTACAAAACATCCGTGCAATCAAAAATTTTACAGGACAAAATATCCGTGCAATCAAAAATTTTACATAAGAACCATTACTATAACCATTAAATGGTTATGGTAACCACATAAATAATTTGTACAACAATTAAAATGGTTAGAACTATAAAATGCTTTTAATAATTCTAACATTTAGCATAACAATCAAACATGGTTTCCTCAACATTATAAATTACCACTAAAACTATAAATCATGGTTAACAAACTGATTTTACTCAGTACACTGGAAAAATAAACCTCTCATTTTAACATACAAAGCAGCCAAAAAGATTGATTTAACCTCTAAACCTCTTTCTTTAAAAGATGTGTAAGAGACTTGCTTTTCTAGTATATGTGAATTTAAGCATGCGCAAAGGCGCAGTCGTTGATTTTTCTGCGGAATTGTCATGAATCATGCGCATTGCCCGGGGTTTATTGGCGTCTGTGAAATCGCGCAAAAATTATGCGACATCTCGCCGGGTTACGATTTTACACGTTTTCCGGTTCCCCGCTCGGACAATGTGGCGCTGCGATGAGCGTTTTACGATTCTGCGGAGTCCTTAAAGTCAGTTCTTAAAGTCGAGCGAACGGATTCCCGCGAGATTCGCCGGGTTTAAACATCGCTCGGTGCAACGCATCTGCGAGGAAAAACGGCGCGAATCAACGCGCTGGCTGTGCGTGTCGACGACGGCCGCTTCGGTTAATTCGCGTCCGCCTGAACCGTCGTCCGTTTAACCTACTTTCGGCGCGCCGCGGGGAAATTAAGTAACGCCGTTTCAACGGCGTTCACGTGCCTGCGAATTCCGCGACGTATGGCCGCACTTTGAGTCACATGGCTGAAATTTCAGTCACGCGTAAGTTTGAGTCACGTGGCAGAAATTCGCCGCGAAATTTCGAACGACGCGTTATTTCTCGAAGGAGACGTTAAATGTTGCGAACGGACAGCTAAGGAACAAGTTGAAAAAACGGCACCTTTTGTCGATGTCCAAGCGGCCTGTAAGAAAATTATATTATATTACCTTTTTATACGCTATGTTGGCGGAAAATCGACGAATTGTTTGATTTGCACTCGACTCGGACAATTGAACGACGTAAATTCGCAAAAGTTTGTTAGAAAACATGGAAAACTCGGCCGCGCAACACTTTGTTAGATTATGCAAAGCGAGTCGTAATTATGCATGCGGAATCGGCCGTAATTACTCACCACTCGAATTTTTGCATAATCGGTCGCGGCGACACACGGTTGTATCAGTCGCGCGACAACCAAATCGAATTGACTGTCTAATTTGGACAGTTTCAAGTAAAGCTAGAGAGATAAGTCAACAAAGAATCTGCAATTGTTTGCCATAAAGAAATGGAATTGTTTTATTTCGAACGTCATATTTGGAAATAAGCTTTGTCGTTATTCCGAATCATGTTTCCTTTATTTTCCTAATTGATGGGATGTAGCGAAGAAATACTTCTCCGTGAATAAACAAAGGCGCGAATCAAAGCGAATTTGTGTCTCGTTTGAGTGAAAGCAAAATAAATAACGATGATTAGCAACACATGAATAATATGCAATCAGGAATGCAATTATTGTATGAATGTAGCTCGAGAAATTCACCTGAATTAATAACTGAAAAAAGTTGAGATGATAATTCGAAAATACGTCTTTCCGCGGGGAGGTAAATAAAAGATCTTGAGCAAGTATTCACGAGCCGCTGAAGCCCGTGTTCAGTGGCTGTTTCGACGCGTACCTCCAAGGCTCTGAAATAACGGCAGAATAGTAAGATGAGATTAACGAGATACTATCCAAAGTCATAGAGCCGTGTTGCTACATTGACATAAATACACACTGCATACGCGCATCTTATTTACCTCCCATTTTTATACTGCGCCTGCGCGATAGCGTACACAAATTTACATAGAGAAAAACCCAAGAAATAAGAAATGTATTTTTCACCCCAAACAAAAATCACAAACCATTTATCAAAAACCAATCTTGAAATGTTAGAAAGTTAAGTTGCGACAAAGTTTCATGGATAAACTTTTTTGGTCCAATCGCCAGAAGCCCAGTGTTGTATGTAATGAATATAAATAGGAAAGATGGAAACCTGTACCTCCGCGCAATTTAATCAGTCCGTTTATTTGCGTTGCGTAATGCCTTTATATGTTATAGATAGACAATAAAAAAGCGCTAGGCTATATATAAAAGTGTTCCTTGAAGACTGACGACCTCTTTTCGCTTGGTTTCAGATCCCTCCCTCGGCAAAAAAGCTCTGGGGCGTGGACGAGGGCGGTTCCAAGGACGAAGGGGGTGTCAAAGGCGGTGGGATACTTCACCTGGGCGACCACCAGATGTGGAGAGATTCCACATGGAGCACATCAGGTAACGAGACGGTTTGCCGCGGCTGACCAAGACCTTTGCCCGGCCGATCGGCTAATTCAATGTCTTATCACGAACGTTGACGCTTGATGGTTCGTGCATCGGCAATTCGCCGACGAATAAACGCGACTGGATTTTCATTTCGGAATCGCATTCAACACGATCGGTTCGGTCCATCCTTTAGAATTACAAATATCGAAAGAGTTGCATGAGGATGAAAAATATTTAGAGCAAGAGATTCTCGATTTTTAATTTAGACTTTGAAGTCTAAATTCAACTGAAGTAATAATTAGAAAAAAATTGTGGACACATTTGTCTTAAACTTGGAACAAGTAGAGGCAGCATCTTTACATGCCTATTCTCATATCTGAATTCGTACTTTCAATTTGGAAAAAAAAAAGAATTTACTAATGCATTATATTTCGGAATATAACGAATTTTTAATTAAACTATGAATGATTAATTTCTGCAATAAAACAATAAAATGGTGTCACAATGTAAATATGTAAACTCCAGTTGCAAACTTGAAAAATATCGACCCAGTTTTCAGGAAAGTTTGCCATGCAAACTACTTTGCACAATTACTTCTCCATCGACTTTTCTTACGAGATTACCCGCGAAGCCCATAACGTCATTCGACGTCGAATTAAATAAAATACCAATCACGCTTGATAATATGCACTTCACATTTCATCTCCTTTATCAAATTACCCTTAAAAATGATTTGCTTAATTGAAACGGATGAATAATCAAAATTAATCAGATGCCAGTAGACGCCTGATCGATGCCGTTCGACTTCAGTTAACCTTAACCTGACTTTCGACTCGTGTTAGCGTCGACGGCACAGGTGCAAGTCAGATTGGCGCCACTACCAATACAATTTCCATATCCTGCGAGCCAACAACGATCACCCCGAACGACTCTTTTTGCCTTCCCGAGAACGTTCGGAAATGCGCGTCTACAGCGACATTTATGAATCACCCGTTTTTCACGCGTCGCACGGGAAAATTAATTGTTACGCCGGCAGAACCAAAATTGCCCGCGGTGCCGACGCAAACGTTAGTTTGATGAATGCTAGTTTGGATGATGTTTGACGGCTCGTTCACTTATCCCCTGGATTTTTATTTTGCTTGTTCGATTGGATCAGTGTCAGTAATAGACGCGCCTACGATTTAGGAACTTTGATTGAATTAATTAACGCTCGAAACGCCCGCGTCTAAACGCGTTATTATAATCAATATAAACACATTTGCGATGCAGCTGAATCACAAGCTACGAATAATTAATCGCGAGCCATTGCGACGTTTTGCAATTTAAGGTAGTTGATCCGTAAAAGGCCGGATGTTTAGGGTGCCTAGCAGAATGCAAGAAAAGAAAAAAAATATTACTATATTATTGAAATTATAATGTATTTTTTGTTGATATAATTAGGGCGAATCTTTCTTGATATCTTTTACATAATTTTTTATGTTAATTATTAGAAACAAATAAAAAGTAAAGATTTATTCAAATGTGTTTTTTTCCTTATATAAACTTGAAAATATAATCATTTATTTAAATTTAAACTGTGTTTATGTCATAATTCTTTATTTCGTTTTATTAGCCATAACAATTTTTTTAATTGTTCACTTAAATGCTCACTTAACTTAAAGTTAAAACTCGGACTTTTCTCAATAATTAATTTTTCCAGAACTAGACAGTAAAAATAATTAAAATTTTGTCAAATAAAAAGAATCAACGTACACTTTTATATATAATATTTTTTTTCAAAGCTTAATATTTATTTTAATATCTAGTTTGAGTGTCCCTAACGTTTTTGCAATTAAAATCCGTTATCAACCTTTTCTATCAATTACGCGCGTAACGCCGACCCTGCAATAGAATTGTGAGTTACTTTAATTATGTGCCACTTGGTGTCTCGTGCTCGCACAAAGAGCGCGGGCGAATCAATTAAACGTGGATGCTATTAATTCGGATAAAATGTACCGCGCCAACTTATTTGTCGAAAACAATTGCGAATATTGTATCAAGTTGGCGCGAAATGTCGCGCGGACTTGGTTGGCGGCTACGCGGAAGTCCGCGTTCCACGTGCAAACTTTATTTCTATAATTATAATTAAACAGCATGCATTTCGATTGAACTTCTAAATTGATGGCTCAGTGAAAATGACAATCGGTTGATTGTCAGTCACGCGGTCGAATTAAAGCGCGCATTGTGTTTTCATTATTATTGACTTGCTGGAATGCAATTAATAATTACCATATATCTATCTTAATCAAATCGCTGTGTAATTGGCTTGTAACGGTCAATGTGACTCGAAATGGGCAGTCCCTTTTTTTGCTGCAGATTGCACCGATAATTAAATAATTATTATTCTTAAATTTATAGAAATCGCGTCAGAAGCCTGATTGGTTTCTCTTGCGCTGAGTTATACCTATTTTAACAATTATTGACGTTGCTGTACGCACTAACAGTTAACATTACTAATTCAACTGTTAATTAACATTCTCAACCAAACTTATGGGATGGCGATAAAATAAAGCATGGCTCCACTCGATGTTCGACGACGCAATTAAAAATTGCCTTCTTAATTAATTACTCGGATTCATTCGCGCTGCAATGACATATCTGCTTCAAGCGATAACCGCCAGACAGACCGATAGACACGTTTCAAACTTATTACACTGTTACACATTTCGTACTGTCACTTGCAATTTATTTTACGCGCGTACGAGCAAAAATGGCGCATTTTCCCGCTTGATGCATCGTCCCGTTGCAACGGCCTGATCTTTTGTTATTTATTAGCAATCGATTTATGCATCGTGGTGTCACATTTCAATTACACCATAATAAGTTTTATTGCGCATTAACGCGCTCTCAGACACTTAGCACATTAACGTAACCATAACTAGTCGAAGATTGCGTAACTTGTGCATATAAAGGACAGTGTATAAACGCGCGCGACACGTTTCGCATTCATGTGTATCCACCGCCGTATATTACATTATAGCGGAGATATAGTCGGCGGTGTCTTAAAAGATACCCCTCCTGTGTTTTCAATGAAAAAGCGTGTTCGTAACATTGTTGCATGGAAATGCACGCGAAATGAAATACAAATAAGTAGTCCAGATGCCATTCGGTGCAGCCTCGGCGACCATAAAACATGTCTATATTGAAAACGGATTTTACGAGCGCGCGGAATAATTTATCTCGTATTCTTTTATAGAAGAAAAACGCACTTTGTGCGATCGGACAATAACCACCGGGACGCGAAATCTTAGTACTGCATTAATTCCCGATGCGTTCAATCGTAACTAGTTTATCAGAACGAATCAACTTCTGTCACGTAGTTGCGAACAAGATTGTACTCGCGGTGCATTTTAATTCGACAAGCTCATATTTCGTATTTTACATTTTAATCACTCCGAAATTAAGTTGCCGCGTCATTCAATTGCCGACGCGGTAACCAACGTTGCTAATCGAGTTTTCCCTATAATGCAAATGCATATTGGATAGGCGGTATGTGTTTGTTGCACTATTTGGGTCTGGTGGTTGAAGTTGGAAACGCGAAGAATTGCGAAAGTCAGGGGAACCTGGGACTACGCATGCTGGGATGTATTAATTTGTCGAACCTAAAATATGTAGAACAGGAGAGGCCGAAATTGAATGGTGACGAGCTTCTATCGCAAGCGCCGAAATGTATGCGGAAATGTGTGTACGCAAGTTTGCTACGTATCATGCACGTCGATCAAATGAACTTTACATGTATAGATAGATTATGCAACGCGTTTTGGTAATTATGGTTAGGTAATGTTAAGGTTTCATCAATCAAACGGGATACATCTGATTACAAAGTCAGCGCATAATGGGTCGCGCTTTCAATTCTTCATTCGCGTTGAAATAGAACCGTAATATGGTTTCGATTACAGACTAGGGCAAAAGGTGTGTTGAAAGAAATGGTCTTTGTTTCCTTCGTCGGTCAATCGTTTTTCGTTTCAGTTATAAATTCCGTTATCAATTGGTCTGATAAACGCAGTACACTGTGTGCCGAGATCTCACGCCATATTTTGACTCGGAATCGATTTTCCCGGAAACCGCAAGTACCCGTTGTAACCGAATATTCTTATCAGCGAAATGTGAAACTTTGTCGGTACAGCAGAAATTGGCGGGCGTATCATTAAACGGTTATTCCGTGTTTACGCCGACCGTTTTTATGGCGCGCCATTCACGCGACAATAACGCGGCTAAAATGCTCGCATAACAGTTACGCGAAATTCGAGTTGCACCGGCGAAAATGGACGCTCCCGACACGCAACCTTTTTCTATTTTCTCGCGTTTTGGTTGAGCCATCGGAGACGTACTTCAAAATTTCGCACAAGATTCGAGCGCTCTATGTTAACATCGAGTTACGAAAATCGAATCGGGACGAATAAAAAACAAAGAGTTGAAAGACAAATATAAACCTTTCAGGATTGCATTTTTGTTTAATGAATGTCTTGATTTAAGAGAAAAAAATCGTATTTTATAGTGATTAAAGAAATGTGTAATTTTTAAGTATCATGACTTTAAGATTAAGAAAATGATAGCATACATATCTTAACCATTCTAATGGTTTCGTGACTTGAATAAAAGTATGATTATAAATCAGATTAAATTGGAAGTAATCGGGAAGGTTAAATTTAGATTTCTCGAAGCGAATAATGAAGTTACTCTTTATCTGAACAAATAAAGAAACAAAATATAAATAAATCTGAAACGTTACATAAAATTGCTTACAATATAAAATCTGGAATTAGGTAATGGGTTTAGTGAAATACGGATACCAGTGAAATTACTCGTGGAAAGTTTGTTTACAATACTCAACTTACATCACTCGCATTTATTTAAAAGTTCACTTGTCCAAACTATATTCATCATACAACGTTAAACCACACCGTAATTTTACCCAATATACTTTCGACGATTAACCAATTTTTTAATCAAAACTCCAAACTTCTTCCCATTACAGTCATAACGTAAATTTGCCTCCGTTCCTTGACTCCCAAACAATACTTTTCCACCAACAAACAATTCGTTCAAAGTTGATCGAGCATCAAACAATTTTTCGTCCAGCCCCTTAACACGCTTCATCACTACACGCGACCCACCCTAACAACGCATACCCGCTATCGACGGTGAAATTTATCCCGACGATTTATTGGCCCGCATTAACGGTTTAGCAGCAGCGCGGACGCCTCGGAAAACGACGAAACGGAAAACGCCGTGAGAAATTCGAGTGCCGCCTGCGAACGCCCAATCAGAGTGCCCATTTGCTTGCTAGAACGCACATCTGTTCATTATATATATTCGGTCGATTTTATCCAAGCGTGATACTCCGCTCGTGCTTGGGACGTCATTTTTACACGAGAATATCGGAGAATAAGTTGGTTATATGGGATCTATATTTGTTTGGCCGGACGGGCGCGCGGCCGCGGGGTCACCGCCCTGGTTATTGACACGTCGAATTAAGCCGCGCGCGCGACACCCGCCATCGCACTTTTAGAAACAACAAAATAAGTTACGCCAACCCAATCGATTGGTTTTACATGTTCGCCGCGGGGTCAATGGGTTCGCCGGGATTCGAACGGCGAATGTGCTCGGAATCGGAAGTCGGGCTCGGCTGAACTCGGGCCAATTTTGGAGTTAGGGTGGAATTTCATTTTTCGACGGCGAACATTCGTCGCGAGGCGAGAAGTTGAAGACCTGAAGTTCGCCACGGTTCATGCAAATGATATCGACCGAACGCAATTACGGATTTCAATTTCGTTTGCTAATTCGTAATCAGCAATGAAAATCGCGTTCCGAGCTGAGCCTGCTCTTTTCTCGGCGACGGGATTGCCGAGAAAACCGAGCAAACGCATTTTCATCGGTGTTTAGATTCGATTTATTTATAACAAAGATTAATAAGAAAGAGCAATTGCAATAGCACTGAAAAGCCGATGTTTTTTAAGATTTCGGACGGTTGAAAAGAAAATATCTGTAACGACACAAGGACAAGGTCGGGGAATATCGTTGATTATTGATTGAGGAAATTTTTTTCCTGGTTTTTTCTGTACTCCAAGTCGTTGGAGAGAACGGTTTTATACGTGGACCGAGTTTGAAGTTTTTACGGGAAAACACTGGTTCCCAATTTTTTCGTTATTGATTAATAACAATGCTCACTTGATAACTGCTGCAGAGATAGGAAAAACGCGTCGGACATTTTTTTCGCAGTTTGGCAAAAGTATTGTTCTGTCAGTAACAATCGCCAATTTTGCAAGTACTCGGAAAATAATTTTTTTGTTAATAGTTATGTCAACTACAAACATTCGCTTTTTCGCTAGTCGTTAACGAAAAATGTATTTATGAATCGGGAGGAACGTCATTTTTCAGTTATAAAACTTTACTCGCAAAAATCTCAGTGCTAATATTTGAATTACGAAATATCCAAACATCAATTTCACGATGAGATTGTTAAACAATTATTAAAAAATAATCAGTTCTGGTCGTGTATGATTCCAAAGTTCTTTTTATTTTTAATAACGTTCTTTGTTTGGCGTCGAAATTGCGCGAGGACTCAGTAGTGCAATAAAGGACTAGCACGCGATGAAATTCGCCACGTCGAACACTTGATAAGTAAGATTATGTGTAATCTGAAAATCGATAAACACTAGTCAGTTCCCAAAACATTCAAAAGAAACTCCCTCTTTTATGTCATGCCATGACATTTTGACGATAAATATTGAATATTATCGAGAACTTCAACTGCTGCGCCCGCCATTTTTTCGATTACGCTGAATAGGTACTCCGCCAACGATTCGTTTACGGCATGCAAACTTGTCTTTAGCTATCTGCAAAGACAACTTAATTTCGTCGCAATTAACAGCATCTCGATATCTCGTTATCGGGCTGCGTTGCTAATGCTACTGGAATATTCTGACGAAGTGTAGCATTTTACCAACCCCACCTGAGTTCAAATATACAGCAGTTAATGGCCAAACCACTATGGCTGTGTTTGCGTTTACATGCAGTATTCTCGCAGGGATCGCTGAAGTTTAAATTGCGCGACCTTTTATACTCTAGAAATAGCACTTTTTAAATTAAAACGTTCAACTTATTAACTGTTTTTATGCAGTAAAAAACAGGCATTAAGATACACGAAAAAGCGTCTTAATTCGTGAAAAATGTCTTATGTTAATATATATATAAAAATATATAACGTCTTAATTTAATATATATATAAACATGTCTTAAATTAAGACGTAATATGTCTTATTTTAAGACATTTTTGTAAGACGTCTTAAAAATGTCTACAAAAAGTGTCTGA
>JABFPB010004146.1:0-15467 GCA_022817645.1 Ceratoteleas bidentatus | reverse complement strand
AAAGACACTTAAAAATAGGTACAAACGTGTTTTAATTAAGATTATTATATTATTATAAAGATGATTAAATACGTTTTTTTGCAGTGATGCCAATTAATAAATCTAACTTATTATAGTCGCAAACAATACTCTTACTCTATTTAAATATTTCGAATCGGTTTAACTTTTGGTCTTCACTCTATTTTCCATTAATTTTCGCTTCGGCGAGTTCAGGCATTTTAATATCTCTTTTCAAGCTAAATCATCAATTTCACTAAATTGTTTTTTTTTCGACCAGTGAAATTTAATCGTAATAGACCTCAAGTGAATATAAAACTTCCCTTAATCTTCTTTGGAGTATTTAAAAGTTTTTAACGTAATTGCTCTACACTCTTAAAAAACTCATTTGTTTTGGGAAGAAATTATTTTTGTTTCAAAAGGATCCTTCGTTTGATATTTGCTCAAAAGAAATTCCTTTTGATTAAAATCCTTTTGATCCAAAAAGGTCGGCGTTTTGAGAAAAAAGGAAATTCCTTTTCTACCAAAACCTTATGATGCATACACATTACGCCCATTTCCATTTCTTAAAAAAAGAATCTGTTTTAGGCTTAAAATGCGTTCATTTTAACACAGAATTGTATTGATTTTGTCACAAAACATTTACGCGCAAAAGGATTCTAATTCGTTGAAGAATGAGTAAGAATGAAAAAGGTTTTTATTAGTTGGATAATTATATTGCTTTCCGTGTAATTGAGTTGCGTTAAGAGTTTGAGCGAAAATTTGAGGTACGAACCGTTATTGCACATGGATATTCCGTGGTCCATCGCGTAGCTGATCGACGCCATGATTATGCCCAGCAGCGCGAGAAATACCCAATCCTCGCCAAGCCTGGCTCCAGTGTGCTTCCAAAAGAATGCAAGCAGCGACAGGATTTTCCTGCATAATGGACTTTTCCGTGTCTTTCGCAGATCTTCCGCTCTGGCTTTGTCGAGCTTCTTCCGGGTCTTTTCTTGCGCCTTAATACGCCTTGCCTCTTCTTTTGCGTATTCTCCCAAATCTCGCGTATAGCGGCCATACATCTAAATACACAATCCACATTTGATTCCGTTCTCGGGAAAGTTTCGTTTTCCTTACAAATTGCAAGTATTCTCATGCACTAAACATGCAGCTTTGTTGCACATTCGAAAATAATGGTTTTGAAATTTAGGCGAAAAATTGTCAAGTGTTCTGATTTCGCGAATGGTAACATTTCGAAATGATGAATAGGTATCTGTTCGATGGAGACTTTTAATCTCTTAAACTCTAATATTGCAAAATGATTCATTCAGTATTGTATTCTGATGAGCCGAGCGTTTGTACGATTCGTCGCAGTTTCTTCATCATACTGTGAAGCAACGAACTTTAGCTCTCGAAAACAGAGATATATGCATTTCAAGTCAATTCGACGAAAAGGGAAATGGTTTATGTTTTAGGTGTCTGAGATTAAATTTATTTTGCGAAACAATCAAATACGTAATATTTACGTTGTAGTAACTTCACCGAACTAAATTCCAATTTTAGTGCGGTGTAATAGAATGTACACGAAGGTTCTGTTTTCAAGAATCAGATTTCCAGAAGGAAATTTGTTTTATGTGTCAAGTACTTTATCAACGAATTAAGATTTTAGCCGATTATGAACGATACCGTTCTCGCCGAGTAGTCTAAAGTTTAGCTCCACCTGATTGAAATTACAATTCGTCATTATTGACATTACAATTCGTCATTATTCTTGTCAATGAAAAGCAGACTTTTCATAAAATTCTTCGCCTCGCAGTTATTAGCAACAAAACGTAATTTATATAATTAAAATCAGCTTTAGTCCACTAATCAATATCGATTATTACCGAATTATGTTTCATACAAATAGATAATCGTGTAATAATAACGCCAGTGGCTCGAACGTCAAAGAAAACTCCGATTCGTTAAACAAAATTTTGACTTTAAGGATTAATCTAATCTTACCTGTACGCTTTCGTTTAATTTGTAGATAGCTAGAGAATATTACAGAAATACACGAAACTGAATAAATGAATAATTTCGACTGCCCGTAACTCTTTTCGCGCGATTCAAATCTTATTTGAACTTGAAAGAAAAACGGGATGTCCCGTCATCCCCAATTCTATCTCTACAGTTGCGATTCTTCATTTACATTTACAATTGAAAAAAGCACAGTTACGGAAGTGAACTTGATTTTGTCGAAAAAGATAGAAAGGAACGAAAAGGCCCATTGCGGCCGCCACCCCTTTCGGTGTGGCAGCGGCAATCCTGGTAGCGAACAGTACCGTACACAAATTGCCGTGGCCGATCCATCTTGTCGAAGACGTTCGACACCCTTATCTCGAGCGCGTCGTCGCTCGCACTAAACGGTACCCGAACCCGCGCGTCACTCGCGAAGCATCGACTGATAATGTCGCCCCACAACGGAGACCGCTATCTCCGGCACGCAAACTTGCCCGAATACGCGCGTTCCTTGACCTTTTGACCTTTCGGGATTCTGGCAGCGCGAGCCACGAACTGGCGTTGCCAAAAAAATCTGATCCGCGAAAAAGCAGGGGTGGACAAAACAAAGTTCGATTCTGTTATGATTCTGTTACCTGACCATTGCCAGACTATATTCGGATTGTTATCCAGACCGTTGCCAGACTGAAAATTGTCTGGATGCAGGCTGACAAGAGTCTAGACAAGACTCCTGCAAATAATCAGAAGTCAGATTATGTCCAAACTGTTGCTGGATTAGAAAGAGTCTGGTTGTAGTTTAGAAATGTGAATCTGAATATAGCCTCCAAGTGAACGATTTTCAAATTTTAATGAATAATAATCATTCCAAAAATGAGACCGTTTCCCATTAATTGCTGATCGTGAACTGATCTTGGCCTGATCAAATCGGAATTTAATCATAACAATTTGATCTAATGCCGATCCTTTTACGATCAAAACTTGATCTGAAACGGTCTCTTATTTGGGGTGATCAAATATTGATCAAGATTTGGAAAATTGTTTTTACTCGGGTCTAGCAATCGTCAGGTAGCCTCGAGAGTCGAGATTTGTCCTGCCCTCGCGGGAAGGTGAAGAAGAAAGGTGTTTGGGCCTTACGATGTGCACGTAATCGTCATTGCAAACGAAGTTTCCGGGGTCGTAGTTGAAATCAGTCATAGGACCTCGAGGCCGCGGACAGGCTCAGGTGGCGAACAGACGAGGCACGGTGTTTGAGTGCGCGGATGTCATTTTGACCATGCCGTGACAACGACGCTATTATCGCGCTCGCTAATCGCCGGCCGATGCCCGAAAGGGGCAAAATAAATGCGCCGGGGTGGGGCCAGTCGAGCGTGTCATTCGCTTTTCCGATGAACTCGCCGATGGACGCCGAAGAACACGCGCGGACAACGCCGACTGGCACCGTGGCCCGACCGGGCATCCGCGACAAGCGTTTGCCGAAAATTGGCAACACGCGGACTCATATTTTTAGCCGCCAGCCGGCTCATTGTCTGCGCCTTGATCTTGCTCTTGGTGATCTTGGTCTTGATCATGAGATTCACTTCCTGCGCGGCGAAATGGTCGTTTTGACGGGAATCCAGTAAACAGATAGAGAAATGCAATTAAAATTGAATCGAAACTATTTTGAAAGTAAAATGTACTCAGAAAATGTTTCGTTCATTAGGTTAAAGTATTTAGTTTAATTTAAGTAAATTTCGTTGATTTGACCACATGTTTTGTTAATTTGACCAAATACTTTATTTGGGCCAAATATTTTTCTGGGTATGTAGCGAAGATTGAAATGTCACATATAAAGTGTTGAAACCGCGTAAAGTACACCACGATTATTACTACACTTTGCGTCAACTATCTCTACGTGACTTGCCACGCTTCTTTATTTGCCGTGTGTTTTATGTGACAGAACCCAATTCAATTAAAAATGATTTGTTCCAATAATTTATCAAAGATAGAAGGTTCGTTTATACGATTCTCTAAAATTCTTTTTGGAAGTTCATAAATCTGCATAGTCCGGAATACGATTGAATTCCCTTTAAATTACTGAAAATTTATTTGAATATGGTTACTGGCATACAAATGTAAACAGTAATGTATGTTATAATTAATCTACACATTCTATTCTGATAAATAGTTGTACAGAAATTCATACTGACAAAAGTATGAATTTGGTCATGGTATTTCTATTTTGTTGCCAGATTCTTAGTTCAACAAGAGACTGACAATAGCTAACATAGGCTACTTCAGAATTTTATTTTTCTAAAGTGTAGATATGTATTCAGTATATCCATGATGTTCTATAATCTGTAATGAGATTAAAAAAGGAATACGAATTAAATGTGCAGTGATCAAAAGTGGCCATAAAATTATTTTTAACAATGTCCTGTTTAATAAGATACTGGGTTGAGACAAAAGGATTTAACTAATACTAGAAACCCGAAAGTGTAAAATTATATATTATGTTGTGTATTTATTTAACCAGATCATACAGTGTACTGTAATTTTACTCAAAACTTATACAAATACACAGTATACTGTGTAATTTTATATTTTCTTACAACGTGGATTTACAGTGTAATGTAACTTCAGTGAGAGATAATCCAAAATGGGCCTTTCAAAAACAACTTCCTTTTAACCTTATTACATTTCTTTTTTTTGTTTTGTTTGTTTTTTTTCATAGAGGTCATTAGTTGTTTTTATTATTTTGACAAATTTTCCAAATGGGAATAAATTCCAGATCGCTTGAAAAATTCCTGAACTATCGCAATATTGAACAACAAAATCGAACTCCAGAATTCCAGTAAATTTCCAGTATAACTTCCAGTATGATAATTCAGTAATTGTTGAAGTACATTAAAACTTATTTCAAGTTTACTGTCCAGTTCAGTACTTTGTGACAAAACATTTTTTCTTTTCGTGCAGATTCTCATATTAGCATTTTAAGATAAAAATAAATTATTAATTCATATAAGTATCTGAAAATATACCAATGATACATTACTGTTTATGAAATGTTCCATCTCTTTAATTGTCTTTTTTCATCTAGCATAAAATTAAATACTATGTCATGATTTTATTTTAGTATGAATACGTATGAAAATTGATACGTATGAAAATATACGCGAATAAAAGTTGATGCAATGTACAATTGTGGTCATATGACAGTAAACCATTCTATTTTAATTTATTACCTTAAAAAGCATTGTATCGTCGTTATTTGCATTTATTAAGTCACACTGTTAGAAATCTATTTCATCGTTGTCATTTACTAATTAAGTAATTTTTTAGTTAAAATGGACATTGATAAAATTGTATTCTACAAATCTACAAAACTTCGTGTTTTTCACTAAGCTTCCTACTAGTTATTGAATGTTCATGCCAACTTTACGCCACTTTATTATTCTTTTAATCAGGCATCACTTAAACAATTTTCAAAAATAATTATGTATCTAACTGTTCAACAAATCTAAACTACGTCTAATGAAAAAAGACGTTATCTCGATCATTTACAATAAGATTGTACGTCGAGATAGAAACAGAACAGAAAAGACGGTGGGAAGCGTCAAAACATCGTTGTTCAAATTACAAAAGTCAATCATAATTTGTTTTTTCACGAGTGCAAGACACTGTTGACACCGATTAGCTCGCCTTTTTTTCCAAACTCGAATTGTTTGAAGGAGCAATTATTCGCGAGCTCCGGATAAAAATGATTTAAAAACCATAATACCCAACTCACATACCTTCCAACGCAGAGCATCAATTTATCAAAAGCATAAGAAGTTACCGTTATTGAAATTTCGTACGAAATTTATGCACGGTGAAAATTTTGTATCGTTTTTTGATGTGTATAAGAATTTTACTCATGTCTCGGAGTAAAACTCCGGGTTTCGTTTGACACTAATGGACGGCGTGTCGTTGGCCAGATGTATTATTTGTAAACTCGAGTCGGCGATGTACTCAATGGTGCGAAACAAGGCCAGTTCACGTGCGACGATCCAAGGCTGATTCTCATGCCCGCGCAAAGCAGATTTGCGAGCATGCGATCACCCGAATTGCATCATCCGTTTCGCGACAGAGTCATCGATGGTGGCCTGCGCACGAATTGGGTCACCCATTCGCGTACAGCTTCCCGAAAGTGAATCCGAACTTTGCATTGTTTAAGACACTACAGTTACGAGGGGCGTATTTTTAGGGTCCTAATAATTAATCATACAGATGGTTGATTTAAGTAAACGAAAAATATTCTTTTTCTTTTAAATTGGCGTGAAAGAGTTAAAGTATTGTTGTATTGACACATTTAAAAAATTAAAATTAAATTAAAAACAAATTATTGGAAAATTAATTTTAACAAACATTTGGTAACCACTTGTGACTTACCAAAACAACATCAAATGGCATATGATGTTGTTTAAGACAAAATGTCAAGAAGACTACACAGAAAAAAATAAACATCACTGGTTAATTTTCGCATCACTGAGAGATGTCAAGTAGGAGAGAAATATACGAAACCTAGGTTAAACAAAGATAAAAACAAGCAGAGTTTTCGTGCAACTGTGTCTTTATTTTCAATAGTCTATCTACTTCAAATCACACAGGAATGCCTTCACATGACTCACTAATGCGCTGAACATTAGCCAGTAATGTTTAGTTTTTTCCGTGTACATGTTTATGTTCATATTTTATTACAATGTATATAAATCTAGTGTCCCAAAATTATTTAAACTTCCACGAATTATCTCCATAATATAACTAACAACATAACCAATTTGTGAACATTTCCTAATTGTTTTTCTTCAAAACTCTGAAATATGTACATCAAATATGTATTCCTATAAGATTTCTATTCTTATAAGAAATTTCAATTCCTATAAGAGGTCATGTATTTTATGGTATCTTTGACAACTGACATCTCATCTTCTTGCGACCCAATTTCTATTATATTACAAATTAGATTTGACACACTAAAGTTGATCATATTAGTATGTATTTTTGGAATGTTTATATACTTCCTAATTCTTATGTATCTTGATTATATAACCCTAAAACCGCACGGGATACTGTTATTTATTTTCGAACATTTTATGAAAATGTAACCATTAAACGTAGCATTGTTTTCGGTTAATCCTTAACCGAATATGTTTTGAACATTAAAAAGCATTGTATAATAAAGATTTTTATAATTATTTATTTATAAATGGTTACATAACAATCACAATCGGTAAGGTATTATTCTCAAAGTTATAGCGAAAATCATTGTTGTTACACGGAAAAAAAAGATCTGAAAAATTTTACCAAACTTTTCGGCAAACCGAGGATATAATGACAGTGTTCAGCTTTTCTACCAAACTTTCTTAAACTGATTTCCGAATATTCGTCAAACAATAACAAACAGTATTGACCTTTACTCCAAACATTTTGGTAATTTTGGCGATTTCTATTCTTATATCCTCAGTTTACCGAAAAGTTTGATGAAATCGTCAGATCCTTTTTTTCCGTGTAGCGGTCCCACAGACCGATATCCAGGGTTAAGGGTTAATGACGTAATGGAATAGGTAAAAATACAATGAAAATTACAATTACAATATTAATTAAAATATAAAGTAGGGAGAGTTTGTTTAAATATATACGAACAAAAGAAAAATAATTATTCCAAACGGAATTTTTGAAGTTTTAAATATTAATTACCCGCGTTCTTCATTTATTCATTTGTTATTAGACATTCAAATTCTACAATTTGAATCCAGTTTGGTGTAAAATGTTTTAAGAAATTACTAGGTTAAATACTAAAATAGTAATAATAATTTTATAATAAATTTGAAAACTGTACATTTTTCCTTGCAAAATAAATGTTTTGAACGACTCAGTGACATTGCACGATAAACATGCAGTTCATATCAAATTTTTCGAAGAAAAATCTGCACTGAAAATTGTTAAAATATAAAAAAGTAAATATGGTTATAATTCAGAACAATTAACTAACGTTACAAATTTTTTAAAATATTTTTAAAAGATTTACTGCAGGAAACTTGCATATAATATCACGATGGAAAGTGCGCGATGTAACGCGTTACTCCAAATCATAAATTACCAAATTGGCTTCTTACAAGGACTTAAAAGTTTTATAATACTTGAAATAAATATTACACTATCTGTTCATCGTCATAAATCACGTTTCGAAACATAATTATTCAAATTATTAACGTTTATTTACCACGGTGCACCACGACTGAGTCAGTGCACACGTAACTATACACATTTATAACTTATTATTCAAAAGCAAAAGTTGAGCATGCTTATTTGAATCTTATTCTAAAAACATCATTTTCCAGTACTTAATACAAAAGACCAATAATATATGGTAACTAATCGCATAAAATATGTATTTTCAACGAGAATATAGAACTCTGTGTGAGATCTACGTTGGTTCGAGAGCGTGAATCGCTCATTGGGCTCTCTCCATGGTCCGTGCTACCAGTACTTTAGCGGGACTTGTAATTCAGTTCGGCACTTGGTTTCGTGAAGCCAACGATAAACGTTGTAACTGTTTAGTGACATTTTTGAGCGAATCATCTTTTTATCGCAAGATGACTGACAAGCCTGCAGCTGAAGCTACCTCTTCTTCGCCGGCCGCGGCCCCTAAGAAGCAGGCCGCAAAGGTGAAGAAGCCCCGGGTCAAGCCAAGTCATCCTCCAACATCGGAAATGGTGCTTGCCGCTATCAAGGGTTTGAATGAACGTGGCGGATCTTCGTTTATGGCCATTAAGAAGTACATCGCTGCCAATTACAAGATTGAAGTTGAAAAGCAGTCTCCGTTCATCAAGAAGTATTTGAAAAATGCGGTAGACAGCGGAGTTTTGGCTCAACCTAAGGGCAAAGGAGCGACGGGCTCTTTCAAATTGAACAACAACAAGAGCGACAAGAGCAAGGCGGCGAAGAAACCGAAGACCGCGACGAAGCCAAAATCGCCCACGAAGAAAGCCGCTGTGAAAAAACCAGCTGCCGAAAAGAAGCCGAAGACGGAGAAAAAAGCTGAGAAGAAGGCTCCGGCTAAGAAACCCGCTGCTGCTAAGAAGACGGCTGCGGCTAAGCAAGATAAGAAGCAGGCAGCAAAGAAACCTGCTGCTAAACCAGCGGCAAAGAAGAGCATTTCGAAGAAGAGCACTAAGTCTCCGGCGGCAAAACCAAAGACTCCTAAGGTGAAGAAGAGCACTGCTAAAACTGCTGCGAAGAAGAAGTGAATTGATTGAAGAAGAGCACTTTCATTTTTGGTTATGATACGAAAATCCCAATATCGGCCCTTTTCAGGGCCACCAAATGTTTCACACTGAGAATAATATCATATTACAAAACCATTTCTCAATCATTAGTTTTAAGAATTACAAAAAAAAAGAAATGTCATATAGTTTGGGAGTTTGAGATTACTGATTGCAGCTATTTGAAGTACATATTTAGAAGTGATTCTAAAATTTACGGTCGGAGTTTTATTTTAAAAATCTTTCTGTCTTGGTTTATTATTGTCTTAAAGTGAAAACTGTAAGAAGTGGAGGTTAAATTATAATCGAATGAGTTAAGAATTCTAATTTGAATCGATAAAGTCTTGTGGTACGTTCAATAAGAGGTTGCACTGTTAAACTTCATTATAGTAAGAGATTGCACTGCTATAAAGGAGCCCAAATTGATTTTCTGTTCATTATTTCAATATCAAAGTGAGTTTAATAAAGGATTGCACTGTTAAACTTCATTTTTGGAAAAGGATTCCCCTGCCAATAATGCACTTTGATGTTTGAAGTTTGACGATGATTCGAATTATTGCCCTGAACTCTAGTTCTAAAATATTCGAATGAAACTATAAAGGGTACTGTTGATCTGATTCGTTTCAGAGACACATAGTGTCCTTGTCTCAAGTTACGCCAGAACGTAACAGTATAGTGCATCTCGCAGTATACACTGTGCATCTCGCTTCGGAGAACTGGGAAATTTACATTTCACCCACACTATGAAAACCCTGTTTTTTGATTGGTTTTCCGCACACCCATAACGATTCGTGACTTTGGATCAGGAAACGGTTATAACACATATAACACACGTTGTTTTATGCAGTGAACCTAGGGTGGTTCTTAATGTGGCGCAATCCGAGAAATGCTTGTCTGCGCCCGGAAAATTACTGTAAAAAATATTAAAAAATCATAGTAAACTTTTCAGCGCGGAAAATGAGGCACGTGCCTCAACGAGGTTCAAAATTTACATGTATTTTAAATGGGGAAACTGCACTTTCTCACATTTTCTAGGATAAGTTTCTTTGTATTTAATTTAATAATATTTAATAAGACAACCAAAAACTGACAAAATTTTATTTCAGGCACATTTTATTTCATGTTATTCTGATCAAAATAAATGAAATGCTCCAAAATTTACTCATACACTGAGAAAAAAACCAGAATTTGTTTTCTCCAAAACTAACATGCGTATAAAAAAAACAAATTAGTACGTTAGAAAGATCTGTATTTCGGCTTCAATTTACAATTTTTTCAAAAAAATGTTTTTGAAAATGCCGGAGAGATAGCCATTTTCCAGGAGCACCTCTCAGCGGAAGAGGTTTGCGGTGGGCACAATAACTCGTGACCCGCTTATCTGATACAAAAAACAATAATGGTATCGAAAATATATTTAAAAAAACTTGCCCCTGAACGAAGGATATTCAACAGTATTAATTCAAAACAAAATGGCGGCCGTCTGAAAATGAAGGTTACTTTTTAGCTTAAAATTTGGCTGTTTTAGCGTGCAAAAAAATAGTAATTTTTATTAGAAATGAAATTCCTTCGTTCAAGGGCACCAAAATTTAATTTGCAAGAAGTATGCCAAATTTAATCGAAATCCGTTGAAAAATTTGTAATCGTGACCACAAACTTGAAAAATGTCGTTTCGAGAAAAACGGCTTCAAAGTTTTCGGATTAAATGGAATGTAGACGTGTAGTGTTCGTTTCGGCGATCAAAAAAATACTTCCACTCATCGGATCGACTTGAATCTTTGAAATTATATAGACAAAGGACAGTACTTTTCAATGATGACATTTTTGAAAAAACGATTTTTTCATAATTTCTGAGTGGAGGTAACCCCTTAAGGTGATGCCGAAAGTCTGCTGCAACGGAATTAGAGTCTTCATTAATATACAAAATATGAATAATCATTTTTTCAGAAATCAACCATAGCCACGTTCTGTGATTTTTGGAGAATATGTATAGACGAAGTCATAACTTTTAATCATGAATGTTTGGCAAAAACATTTTTTTTATTTTTCGTTACCGACGGAGAAAAATCATGATAACATTTTTTTCGAAGATGCGTTATTAAAAATTGTAATTTGTTGACCGGATATATTCTCCCAAAATTACAGAATGTGGCTATGGTTGATTTATGATAATATTATTATTCATATTTTTTATATTAACAAAGACACTTCCGTTGCAGCAGACTTTCGGCATCCCCTTAACTTCTTGGCATTGCTGGAGTATTTTGTAAAATTTAAGAGTCGATAATCTTTTTTTAAGACAAATATTGTGTGAAATACAATACATTTACAACTCATACCTTCAAGCAATATCTTAATCAATTGCGTTTTCCCATAAACTTTTTCAGTTTTTAATAAAACAAATGCTTAGAAATAAGGGAAAAAGCAAACCTCGTTAACTAATTATAAGCTGAACATAATTGAACACTTAGAATATCGTTTGTCTTGAAATAGTTTCCTTTCTTGCTAATGATTTGAATTAGTTTCATGATTCGATAAATTGAATTTTAATATCTATCATGAAAATATGTATCTTTAATTCAACTGTTCCCGGGTAAAAAAATAATCGGATAGTTTATGGACCACGTTATACATTAAAAAGAATAAACCTATCGTTTGCACTATATTACTATCTACTCGCCCTAGCTTCCACTGATTCCACTCTCTCATTTAACTGATTTCTATTTCGACAGAAAATCGAAAATCCACCCAAACCTACCACGACATTCACCCCTTGGCTCGTCAAAATTCGTCGCCATAATCCCCCATTCCTTCATTAATAATCCGAATTAGTATTCACAGTCTCCGACTCATCGGATCGACATTTCTCCAATTCTCACCGAAAACCCCAACTACAGCTGTCAATCCCGGCGATCGGTAAATACGCCGAAATTGTTTCCGAGATTGTGACGGGTAATCCGAGCGCGGCACGCGGCTCGAAACGGTGCTTTTAATACGCACTCACCCCTGCGCGCCGTTCTATGAATATCTTAACGCTTTCAGGGACTCCCACGATCGGCGACTCATAATCACAGACTTATGGATTTCCAGTGCGATGCGCGATCGCGGGTCGAGGGCGACTTTCTCCGATACTACGCTGACACGCGTGAGCTATGAAACCCGGCAGTCATACACACGGAAAATCGATGAATTTATTCTAATCGCCGCGGAACAATGATCCATTACGGCGCGGTCCGAGATTGATGTTAGAAAGTCCGGGAGCCGTTCGCCAGATGGACGTGACTTTCCTCGGAGAGACCTGTGCTGGTTGTCGATGAATTTAATAGTTTTATTGAATATTTTATATGCCTGTAATCGGCGGAAATAGTTGAAGAAGTTAACTGATGGATTAAGATTGAGGAAATTAAGAAGATGTGCAAATTAAATTTGAGACATCTCTCAGGGAGAATTGTAAAAATAATCTAGAATTTAAATACAATTTTATTGGTTTGATCAAAATTAAAAATAACATCGCTTTAAAATAAAAATTAAAATTTAAAATAAAATTTAAATTAGATTAAAATTTAAAATAAAATTTAAATTAGATTAAAATTAAAATTACAATTAAAACTAAATTAAAATTCAAAATAAAATTTAATTCAAATTAAAATTAAAATTACAATGAACATTAAAATTAAAATTAAATTAAAATTAAATTAAAATTAAATTAAAATTAAATTAAAATTAAATTAAAATTAAAATTAAAATTAAAATTGAATTAAATTAAAATTAAAATTAAAATTAAAATTAAAATTAAAATTGAATTAAATTAAAATCAAAATTAATTTAGAATTAAAATTAAATTGAAATTAAAATTACCTAAAAAACGTACTTGTATTATACATGTACGAGCAAAAAATAACTTTCCACCGTTGATACTTGATAAGACTTTCTGAAAATGTTCTGCAAAAATTACATTGCAAAAAAGACATTAGAAAAATCATTTCAAAGGTAAGTGAAGTGAAATCAATGATCAAGCAATGTTTCGCCAGCCAGTGATTTTACGATCAAATTACCGACGTCAAATTAAAAGACGCCAAAAAATAGTTCGTTCAAATTATATCCAACCGCTTTCTATACCTTAACCACATACCTGCAAAAGACATATTCCGTTGTTCACAATAAATTTGAACCTCTCGTTAGAAACTGAATTCCGAGCGTTTTAGGAAGCGCTATCTGATGTGACAATTACGAAGCCTCACGTTTAATTATACTTCGGTTTCGCAGATAATTAGCCGTCGGGAATATGGGTCAAGTAAGCATGTCAATGGCGATTTATTTATTGCGCTTTTGATTAATTAAGCCGTCGGGACTCGTCGTTTTACGAGTGCATAATGCTCGCGGAAAAAGCCGTCAATTTTTTTCCGCCGCGAGCCAATTGATTTCAGAGAAGGAAGAAGGAAAATAACGATAATTGGCGTTTTGCATGAAAAACCGGGGGAAGATTGAATAAATATTAATTGACGCTTAATTGAGAAGGTGGCTGGTTAATAAGCGCGCATAAACGTCGTGTCCGGCCGGTTTATGGCGGCAGTGCTCGGGCAAAAAAATGTATCGCGCATAAATTGCGCATTTATTGTCAAATTAATAACGATTTGACGTTCAATTTGCGGGATATCGGACAAGCGGCCTGCGCCCACGGTAATCTCATTTTAATGAATTGTTATGGCGCGCGGTAATTGATAGAGAAGTTCCTCAATCGGCGGAACGATTGAGGACCCGCAACAGCTGCCGCGTAACTCGTGTCTTTTGACATTTATGGTGAGTTCGGAGGTCGCGCGTGCAGTCAAAAATTAAGACACACCCTGTTTCTTCGTTTCGATTTCAGATCTGTGCTTCAGCCGGCTGTGTCATAACAAATCTGCTGAGAAGGCAAAAAAAGATTTTTGTATCAAATGGGCAATAGCTTTGAGTGAAACCATGGAAGAAAAGAAATAATATCGAATAAGTTGTGCTATTTTGAATAATGCAGAAGAGATTAGAATGTTAAAAATCGCCTGTCCTTATTTTTGTCACTTGTTTATTCTTCGTCGATTAATGTTGAAATGTCAGTTTGGAGATGGATATATTTCTGTGATTATATTTATTTAGTAACATAAAAAACTGTTAACTGATATTTCGCTTAATTTAGACAAAAGAGAAACATGAGGAAAAACCGGGGAACTGTCTAATAAAAATGCATGTGCAAATCTAAATATAGGATCTGTCACTTATTGGACATTTGAAATAAGGTTATATAAAAATCTAGAGGGTTTATCCAGGAAAAAATTACAAAATAATAAATTACAAAATTTTATTTTTTAAAATTCAAACGCAGTTATATCAAAGTCACAAAATAGAGACTTAACTGGATTTTTCTCGAAACCACTGAAATAAAGCTTTAAACAATTAAACTGTGAAAATTAGTAGAATTTATTGTTGATTTTAGTTAAACTGATAAATTTAGTTCAAATAAATGAAGTTTCAGAATGTTTAGCAATTAGCATAATTAGGATTCGTTCTCTATTTTTTCTTTTCTACTATTCAAAATTTCTACTATTCTACTATTTATAATGAATCATTTACGTGTTTGAATATAATTTGTAAATGTAATGAGACATTTTTATGTACAAATATATTTTTTTGATAAGTTGCCCCATTTTATATATAAATTATTGATTCAGTTCATTAATCCATAAGTAATTGCAAATTAATTTTATATTATCTAACAGTAGTTCTGTGTTCTAACTCAAGAAAAAAAATCGTCCTCACTTTCGTGCACAATAGGAATTACATGCCTATGTGATCACTTGTGATGGTCTTACGATCATTCGCGGGAATTTTTTCGTGGCGTCGGTTTCTGTGTAGTTTTTATCAATATTTCTAAATGGATCTACTATTTACTGATTCATTTTTTAATTGGAATATAATTAACTCGCTGCATCTTGATATTATGCTATTAAGTTTCTGTAGTTTAATAGAATTAGAAACAGTAAACATGGATTCCATAAAATATCTAATTCTTTTCCAGAGTTGAAATTATCCGAAAAAACATAAAATTGGATTCCACAGGCAGATTGCATCTCAGATGGCACTCTTTTCTTTGCTTCGTCATAATTTTCAAAATCCATCTTTTTCACGCCGAAGACTAACGAAGTCTAATATGAAATGAAGGTAAACACATCTTCGGCT
>JABFPB010004145.1:0-15469 GCA_022817645.1 Ceratoteleas bidentatus | reverse complement strand
ACGCTGAGCTATGTGTTAGGATGTATATATATTTACAATCAAGTTGGTTCCGATCCCTTACTCATGTTACCCAAACTTTACCCTTTTTTCTCCGATTTTTCCTCAATTTCGCCAAATCTCGATTATCGTAAAAATAACGTCTAGTACTTTGGTATTCGACCTATGATCGGTTTTCTGCTTATTTTTATGACAAAACAAAGTTGTACAATAATTATTATCAAAATCGGAGAGGGACGGGTTTTTTTGCTGATTGTGGATAGAATGACCCATATGGAAGTTCCATATGGAGATTCCTTGTGGAGATTCCTTGTGGAGATTCCATGTGGAGATTCCATGTGGAGATTCCATGTGGAGGTTCCATGCGGAGATTCCATGTGGAGGTTCCATGTGGAGGTTCCATGTGGAGATTCCATGTGGAGATTCCATGTGGAGATTTCATGTGGAGATCCCACGTGGAGAACATCGCTTTGCACAGACTAATGTAATTTACAAGTTTCCTTCCTACAAAAATCGCTTCGCGATTTTTGCTATTGACGGTGTACCTGACGCAAATATTCAAATCTTTGTAAATAAGGAAAACAATGATTCTCGTTACAGCCGTTTGTCCAGCGCCTTGTCAAAACGGCGGCGTTTGCGGCGTCTCGGGCGTATGTTCCTGCCCCAGAGGCTATATTGGAAACCAGTGCCAAATAGGTAAATGTTTAATCTGTGTAATCCATGTACGACAGCCGAGCTCGCTGTAGGTCCTGCCTAATTTCTCGGATTGCAATCGCAAAATTGGAACACTTTTTTGGGCTTTTCAAACGAAATTGCATTGGGGTTTTTGGCAACTCTTTGGAGTGAGCAAATGTGATCGCGTTATCCTGTACATTCCCTCAGAAATTTGAAAGGTTAAGAGTGAGGGTAAAGTCTATTCTTTTACATAATAGACTATAGACTATCGTCATATACTTATCTATATTTATTTTTGTCATACCTGCACAAAAAATGACCATGTTCGTGCCTGCATATCGGGCGCAAAGTGGTTCTTTTCCCAAAATTGCAGGACGCAAAATTGCATTTTGCGCCCGCGGGCCACTTTTCCGCCCGCTCATTACCGCCCTTGGGCGGAAAAGAACAACTTTGCTCCCTCTATACAGACACTCAAAACGTTCATTTTTTATACAGGTAAGACAAAAAATATCGTTCGCACCTCGGACGAAAAAACCTATTTTGCGCCCTTGGTACGAAATATACTATTTCGTGCCTGCATATCGGGCGCAAAGTGGTTCTTTTCCGCCCTCGGGCGGAAAATGATCGGGCGGAAAATTGAGCGGGCGGAAAAAGGCCCTAGGGCGCAAAATTGCATTTTGCGCCTGCGGGCCACTTTTCCGCCCGCTCATTACCGCCCTTGGGCGGAAAAGAACAATTTTGCTTCCTCTATTCAGTCACTCAAAGTGTTCATTTTTTATGCAGGTAAGACAAAAAATATCGTTCGCACCTCGGACGAAAAAACCAACTTTGCGCCCTTGGTACGAAATTACTATTCTAGACACTTATATTCGAATAGCATCGAATTGATTACAATTGGGATCAAAACGTCAATGCGAAATCTTTCTTTGTAGGAATTCATTTTATTATTTCGAATTCTTATCTATTCATTCCTCTTTAATAATTTTTGCAGGGTATACAATTACAGCATGACATATATTGGTTGAATTGTTCTTAATGTTTCTGTAATAGCTTTTCAGCAACAGGGTGTCATCGGCGCTGCTCTTGTATAAGAGATTCGTGCCGCAGCTTAAAGACTCTGACGGGACATCGAAATTTTGCAAGTGGATAAACGACTTGTTCGACGCCATGAACTCCAATTCGTCATCGGCTGGTTTATCCACCGATAGTGCAGATTTCAAAGTATGTTTAAGTATATTGTAGATCCATTAAAGATTTTTACATTTAAATAATGTTTTCAGGTTTTGAAAGAGGCAGTGGTGAAACTGGATGAATGGGAGCAGAGAGTCAACAAAAAGGAAATACCAGCGTCGATGTACCTTACAAAGCAGACTGCGCAGGGACTTCGGGTGACATTGCATTCCGCTATCGGAATCACCGAATACTTAAAGTCTAAATACAATATAGATAGAGTATATACTAAGCAACTCAATCAAGATGCTCTCGAGGTGCGCTTTGAATCACATAATTTTACAAAATTTAATAAAGATACATTATATGAGCATAATGTGCAATCAATAATTAATTGCACATTATGACAAAAATCATGACATGAACTTTACAGGGATGTTCATCAGTTATAGATACGTTAGAGACTTTGATATTGAAAAAAATTTATTAGTTTTCTCAACTATTCTAAATCTATATTAAAATATATTCATAATTTTCGTTATTTCATCAGTTTTTTTGTACAAGTTAAAAAGATTGTGGAACTGCGGTTTTGTATTCTACAACATATATTGGAAAAATTCGCTGTTTACCCATAGTTAAACTATTTACTTTTGAATTCTCCGACATGCGAGACTGTATACTTCAAGTATATGTAAGAGTGAATATTAGAGTAATTTACAGCTTAACTCTAGAAATACGGAATTATGATTAGCATTTTCAGCAGAGACCTTGATAATATATATCACTATTTCATATTTGAACATTACTTATGACAAATTACAAAAAGGCCAAGTCGAAAGTCTGCTGCAAAGGAGTTAAGGATTTTTCATTGTAAAAAAATCATTTGTTGATATTTTTTTTAAATGCTGACCACAGCGAGATTCTGTGTTTATGGGAAAACGTTTTTAGCCATAAAGTTACATTTTTTAAGAAGCTGTTCGGAAAAATAGCGAATTCTACAAAAATAGAAGTTTTCCAGCCCAAAAACTAGAAATCACTATTTTTCTACAATTAAAAACGAATTAACTTTATTTGGCGGTCAAAGTATGTAAAAAAGTGAATAAATCTCGCTTTGGTCGTTATATCAGTGCTCATATTGTTAAGTAAAAGTATTTTGAAAATTCTGTAACGTCGATAATCACGCTTTCTCCACGACCTTAAGTTATAGTTTAAAAGAAGAAGTATATACCGCTTGATGGGGTTGTTTTGACCCGAGTATGTGATTGTAGATTTAAGAATGTAAAAAAACTATTGTCCTGTTGATAAATAACTGATAGGTTTACTTATTACTTCTTCTAATATAAAAATGAAGCAAATTGCAATGTATATAAAGTCTATTTCTTTTATTCACCTAACATGGAGATGGTATACTGAAACTGATGAATCATTATTAGGTTCAACAGCAAGACAAGTTCAAATTCCTACTCTACATATCAAACTCGGGTGTAAATGAAGTTGAGGGCCTTGGTATGTTGTTGCAAGTTTTTAATAACACGAAGTTTTCATACAAATTAATAAAATTATGCTTATGAAGATGTTTATATATTAATTTTTTTTATCATTGCAATTTCTGCTTCTATAATTTGTTGTAAAGTATAGAAAAAGTATTTTTGGCTACCGGGAAACATAATTCAATGCATTTTTAGTAAGTTTAGTGTATAATTGTTATCATAAATATTACACAAAAATCGCACTGAATATAGTTTATAAGGTAATAGTAATTTTAGAGTTACTAATTTGGTTGCATAAGGTGGATTTCTCTATTTGTAAATGCAGTATTTTTATACCCTATTTTTAAACTCTTCTTCGCAAATGATTTTGCAAATACATCCTGATATGAATAGATTTTACATGTTTTAAAGATTCCAATGTTTTTAAGATTCAATCTTTCAATTTAATATATATGATATATTTATTACAGTTTTGTAATTAGAGACTTTTTAATTGGACACCGCTTCAATATGGCATTAACAAATAGGGCATTAGAGCGTACTATTGGAAAATTCACCTGAGTACCACTAAATTTGTAATATATTAATTATTTTTTAAGAATATAATAAATTTGTAAGGTATCAGCACTTGTAAAATTGTATGTAAAAGATTTTATAATGGCAACGTTTTTTCCTATATTTCCAGCAACCATAACTTATTTTAAAAAATACTCTGTGCTAATAATATTATTGTTTTAAATTTTATTTCTTAATTAATTTAATTCAATACACGGGCTGAGTTTGATCTTTTTTGTTTGCTGAGATAAATGGAAACAAAAAAGTCTATAAATGTTATAGGATATTTTATTTTTTTCTAGCGATTTTTCGGTACTGTCCGATTAGCCGGTGGCTCGAACGACCATCCGTCAACCCCAACATTCCTCCAGTTATACAAGTTATTGTCCATATATAGCGTAATAAAACCGCCCATGGCCGGTAACTGCACGGTGTTGAGCGAGGACAGGCAGGGGGCTCTTATTTCTTCCTCTTTCCTGAAAATGGCCTTTCACAAAGACACCAAAAAAAGCTGTATTGAAGAAATTAAAGATAAACTGAATAGTTGCGTTCAGCACGCTGATTGGAGTCTTGAAGATGTTGTGGACATCGATCACGACTACTGCGCGCCCCAAGTGACGGACTGCGCGATTTATTATACAACGTCCGTTTTAATCAGCAAGGTAAAAGACTCGGTCAAATGTGACACATGTACTGATGCATTGGTACAACACAAGTGGCACGTCCCGGAAGGTGGAATTTTGGAAATAAATCCTCAGCTAGTACATCCGAACCGGAATTTTTATAATTTCGTGAGATACCTTGAGGCTACGTATCAAAAGCACTTGAAATCGGCCGATGTGTTGCATTGTATGCTGGATGACATTTTGGCGGATAATATTTTAGCGTTTCCCTGCGTTGTTCATAAAAATGACGTTGTTCCCTTCCTAATATACCATTATGTTCATATGCGTATGCAACAACAGTGCCAGCAGATCAAAGCCGAGAGCTTAAAAACGAGCCAAAAACAACGAAAAATTGCGAAATTTTATGCAGAATAAGTACACTATGTTTCTGAATTTCAGAGCGGTTTTAATCTTCGTTATTTATTTCATATTGTGAACCCGACACTGTATGTACACCTCGTTGCAGATTTGTAATATTTATTGCGATTGTACCATTTGTATTTGTTTATACATGTATTTATTTATGTTGTTTTTAATATTCTAAAGGAACATTTTGTGAAGCAATATCTGCTGATTCGCTGGAAAATACCCCAAGATCGGGAAATGTTACGTACGGTATACTAATGATTCCATTTCGTAGAGTGGCTTAATTTTTTTTTTTTTTATTCATGTAATATGTATTATGTAAACCTCGGGTGGCCGTATATAATTTTTGTTCGTCCCGTCTACAAAAAATGTTGGATATAGTAACAAAATATAAGTTTCTGAATTTCCTGAGATCCTTCAGTGCTGCCAAAAACGTAATTTATAAATTGTATTTTTTTATATCATGTTAATGCGCGTGTTTTAGCTTGTAAATATCAATAATTAATATATGATACAAAATTAGTTCTCATGTATTTTTCGGAGCTTTGAGTGTTCGTCGGACTTCACAAACTTGATTTAAATAGTGTAAAAATAGAAAAATGGTTTTTCTGAAAAAAGTGAAAAAAAATTTTCTGAATATAATTTTCTAAATAATAGGTGTATATTTTATAGCTGTTATTTGTGAATGTCCAAAACCTACTCAAATTCATGTTTTACATCAGAACAATTTTTTGCATTTTACACTATTAAAATCAAGTTTGTGAATTACAGTGACCACATAAAAATCTTTAAAATATCCTGAAAATTATTTTTTAGTCATAAATTAATTATTCAAATCAACAAGAAAAAGCACATGCTCTTTAATCACACAAAAAGTTAATGTGAATGATTATTTTTAAAGTGAAACATGTTTTCGGTAGCACTCGGAAACAGCGATTACTGTATGTTACTGTGCACGATTGTATTATTTATTGTAACTGTTTTATTTATTTCTGAAGATTGTATATAATATTAAACGTTTCATTTTTATTAATCGTTGAAGCCTTTTATTTCAATACCATTACACATGTTTTATGAAATATTTAAAACATGTTTGAGAAACATAATTCGGCAAAATTTGAAAAATTGTTTGTAAATAAAAATAAAACAACATAAAAATGCAGAAATGTGGGGATATTAAATTTTGCTACATTATTCACAGATTTGAATAGTTTTCTCCATAGTTTACCTGACCCTGAGAGCCACATTGATATCAATTTTGTGTAAACATTATGTGAACATGATTAGGTATACGATTTATATATTTAATGATAGTTAACTCAGTCCTGTTAATTAAAATTTAAATAAATCTGATAACAATATAAATAAAAATTGTTAACTTCAAAAACTGAAATACTATATGAATATTGTAAATTATTTTTTGTAAAGGATTGATGTAAATCTAGCTAGATAATGCCGAGTTACATTTAAGTAAACTTCATGTAAATCTTACCAAAATATTTTGATGATTTTACTAAATATTTGGTTTATTTAACCAAATGTTTGGTTAATTTTACCAAACGTTTTGTTAATTTAACGAAATATTTTGGTTAGTTTTGTTTTAACCAAAAATTTTACTCAGTGTTGTTTGAATTTTGTTGGAAGTTTTTCCAGTAGAAATGAATTAATGAAATATAACTGAAAATATTCAAAAATACCTGAAGAACAATTTTTAAAATTTCCAAAACTTCAAGTCTATTAAGATTTTTTAAACACATTAAAAAATATCTGGAAATAATGGAGAGTTTAATTGAGACCAATTAATTGAGTTTTTTTTCAAACGTCAATTTTATTAATGAAATGTCATTGTGACAGTTCGGTCAATGGTTATGACCATCTTCAGATAAATAGTCTCACAAACGTTCATTGTCCAAAAAGTTCTGAAAAGATTTCACATGTTTTCGGTAAATTTTTATTCATCTTTGTAGATTATTTGATTGAAGATGGTCATCTCCATTGACCGAAACGTCAGATTGACACTTCTTTAATAAAATTGACGTTTGAACAAAAAATCAATTTATTGGTCTGCATTAATTGGCCGCTATCTCACCACTGTTAACAATAACTTGCAGGCGTTAAAAACAACTATTAAACTGTCTGGAAATACTTAAAAACTTTTAGAGATTTTAGAAATTTATATACTGCAAACATTTATAACTGCCAAGGAAATATTTTACTGTTAATTTTCGTATTTCATTTTAAAAGAATTAATTCATGATTTATTAATAAATTATGAGGTAATGCAACAAGTTTTTTTTTTAATTTAATCATAATATTTATTGCTATCTAACCCCGTCTTCACCATAGCCGTCAAATCGGTTGTCAGAACGTTGTGATTCTCAGCCACCAGAGGCGCTAATAGTCACTCGTATATCGCTCGGAAGCATAGGAACTTAAGAAGCTCGTCAATTGGCTCCGTTACAGGGGGCTGATTAAAATGTTTCTTTTTTGGATTTCTCAAAATCTATGGGGAATTTTGAATTTTTGACATAAAATTCAAAAGAAAATAGTAAAAAGAAAATATATTTGGACCCCAAAATATATATGCATGAAAAAACATTTTTTTTTCTTAAACCACCACTGAGTCTTGAACCCGTGATCTGTCGAGAACAAGCCCACGCTTTACTACTGGGCAGGGTCTTCAAGCTTCGCTTTATAACTGATCGGTAGAGTTTGGGGTGTACAGCCTGTAGAGGCGCTCGCGTCGCGTGTCGCTTTCCGAGAAAGGCGCCAACTGTCGCGCAATTCAAAATAAAAAGCGGAAAAATTACGATGGGGCGGAAATGTATTGTTCCGGGTTGTTTGAGCAATACGAAAATTTTGTGCCACCCAGTGCCTACGGGCCAAGAAAAAAAATTGAAATGGTTAAACGCTATCGGGAATCCGGACATAAGTGGTAAGTATTATTGAAATTACAACATAACCAAATTTAATTTCGGAAACTGACAGTTTTTTCTTAGAATTTGAAACAAATTCAATTCTTTTAAAAAATTGAAGTCAATAACGAAGTAATAATCAAATCAAATGTATTACAGAAATTCTATGAAATATCAAATATTCAAAAATGTTCTCAAAATAAAAAAGTATTAATTTCATAAAATCTTATTTAAATTTTATTAAATATCATATAACATTTTGTGACTATATTTACTTTAATAATTTAATTTTATTAATAATTGATTAATTATTTGAAATTTAAAAAATTACAAAATTACAAAAAAAATCATTTAAAAAATAAAAAAATTAAATAAAATGGAAACATTTAATACTTTTAAATAACTTTAATTATTCGTACAATTAATGAATAGCTACAAAAATATTTTTAATACATAAGCGAATTTATTCTTATTAATATTAAACGATAAATGCCAAAAGTGGAAGTCAAAATAAATCTCAGAATAATCAAAATTTCTCTTGTGCTTATTTTAATTGATTTTGATTTTTTATGTTTTTACAGGAATGAAAATGGGTTCGATAGGTATTTGCCGGAATCATTTCTCAAGCGAAATGTACATTAGTCATTGCGGTAGAAACCAGCTCCACGTTAATGCTTATCCCTGCATAAATGTACCCCTGGACTTAGGCAATCAAGTTGTCGAAAGAGAAGAGCATGTATCAATTGAGATTTCTGAAGATCAAGCTGGCAATGATCCAGTTGATGCATGTCTTAATGACACCATGAATCAGACTGTGCAGATGATGCAAAATTTATCGACAGATTCTGAGACTGCTTCTAGAAGGGAATCCGTCATAGAAGTCGAGAAAACACCAACCAGTCTAAGTGAATCCACAGAAAAAACCCTCCAAGGTTATTGTTTAATTAATATGCATTATTTATTACTTTATAACATTTTGCGTGTAACTTTTTGAGTTAACTTTTCAATTTTAAAATTAAATAAATTAAAATAATAAATAAAAACTAAAAAAAATTAAAACTTCGCCAGTTAAAAGTGGAATTTTTATCATTGTACATCGCTATAGCAATTCTTAACAAAAATAATCACAAAAATAATATTTAACAACAAAAATATACAGAGTACATTTTTAATTGTTAATGTTTTTTTATTTTAATTTATTTTTTAATTTTTAGTTATTTTTAAAATATAATTGAAATTTAAATATTTAGTAAAAGATTTTATATTGGACATTTCAATGTTTTCTAAATATTATGAAAAATATTCGTACAGATTCAAAATTGCTATTTTTTAAGTTCTTCTGATTGATTTTTCTATTACTTTTTTCTTTTGTATAAAATTTAGTATATGATATTTTAGTTCATATATCATTTCATATGCTTTTGGCGTCTAATTATAATTGATACTTTTTTGCAGTGGAGGCAGACACTTTTAAAACTAAAAGTGCAACAAAGGTACAAAAAAGAAAAAGATTTATATCTAAAGTTAGTCTCATGACGCCTAAAGAGAAATTTTTATATGAAAACTGGACCAAGGCGAAGAAAACCATAAGGGCGAAAGATAGAATGATTCGATTGTTGCGAACTCGTGAGACTGTCGCAAAAACAAGATTTAAAAAGCGGATGGATGAATTAATTAAAGATTTTTCTGACCCTCAAAAGACATTTTTCCAAATGTTGCTCAGGAATCACAAATGATCCCCTTCAGTAAGTTTTCATCACTGACTGAATGAAAAACCAAATTTCCATCAACATATAAATAACAAAAAAAATCAGAATCATAGAATAAAAAATAGTTAAGAGAATGTATGTCATTCTAGTTGAAAATCCCATTAAGATTAATGTCGATAGCTCTAATGGTTTCTAGGTGTTTTTTGTGTATGTTTCTGGCATTTTTTAATTTAGATATTATCTAAATAATTTCTTAAGTATAAAGTTATGCGGCCTAAGCTTAAGGGCACTAAAATTTTACTAAATTTTTTCCTAAAATATGTTCTCTTGAATATCTATGAAGAATCTACGCAGATAATTCTGATTGGAGAGGAACATGTTATTAGGGTCCGTAATCTCATCGACAGCAATCATGGGTTTGATTAATAAATTTGATTTTTTATAGGGACGCCGTTTTACTCGTGAAGAAAAGATATTAGCCCTCTCATTGTATTCAGCCATGAGAGGGAATGGATATGCGTTTTGCCGACATCTCTTTCCTTTGCCATCGGTTACTGTGTTAACTGAAATGCTGTCCTCCATCCCACTGAAAGCTGGCTTAACAAAATTCATGGTGCAGTTTCTGCGAAATTGTGCATCAATCATGAATGATAAGGAAAAGTTGTGCATGCTCATGTGGGATGAAGTGTCACTTCAAAGCAGCGTGGAATTTTTGGGTCCTGAAAATGCCATCATTGGATTTGAAGATTGGGGTGCTAGAAGAACGAACATCGTAGCCGATCTCGGGCTCGTTTTCATGCTGAGAGGGTTGAGTTCTGGGTGGATTTTTCCACTTTCGAACAGCTTATGTTCCAGTGCAACGAAAGGACCGCAGCTCGTGCAATGCATCAAACAGCATGTGACAGAAATTGCAGCAGCGGGTTTTACAGTGATTAGTTTGTCCTAAAATATTATTTAAATTTAATTAATGATATTTATCGATTAAAACGTTTAGTTTTCGTCTGAGGCGTCGATATGCCTAAAATTTATGCCTAAAAAAATGAATTTTATAGAATAGGGACAAGCTGGCAATAAATGAAAAATCTGAAACATTCTGGAAAACAATTCTTAAAAAAAACCTGAACTATTTTCCTTGTTTATATCTACTCCTTATTAATTTTAGCATTTAACTGTTTGTAATTATTCAATTGATACAATTTTTTTATTTGAAAACAAAATTTATTTGATTTTGAAAAAAAGTATTAAAAAACAATTAAAAATAATTTTAAAAATCTTTTTTAAATGAGATTCAAACTAATCATAATGTTTTATAAATAAAAAAAATACTTTGCTGTAACCAGAAAAAATTGTTCTTTACTATTGAACATGAAAGGTTTATATAGTTATCTAATATTCATTTCTGTTCTCTATTAATTTATCTCTTGCTTGTTTATTCAAATCAATTTAACTTAGTAAACTTATTGTGTGCAGTAGATAAACTGCTTTTGTATCACTGATATTCTTTATTGTTACTTGTATCGAGCCGCAGAATATTTCTTGCATTGAATTCTTAATTTAACAATATGCTGGTACACCATTAAGTTACTTTAATCATAATATTATGTTTTAATTGTTAATTTTAAATAATCCAGAACGTTATCTGAAAGGATAAACAATATGATGCTTTAATAGATTTTATTACTAGGGTACCCATTTTTGTTAACAGTGGAAGCAAAGTTTATTTTCACATTTTAATACATTCCTTTCCTTTAAAAGGTTCCGTTTGTGATCAGGGTAGGCCCAACGTGAGTGCGATTGAACTGCTTCAGAAAGAATCAAATAGAATGCGAGCTTCACAAGGAAAAAACAGCAGTAATAACAAATCATTATCGATCATTTTATGTGAAATTGACGGGAAAAAATTTCGCCTTTTTTGATTTGACTAATGCAAAACTCTACACTGTCTTCTCAGTGTGAAGATTAAGATTTAAAGATTTATTCTTGAACATGATTTCACTCACTCTTTAACTCACTCATTAATCCAATCTTAAATTAAATCTTTAATCCATGTAGTTCAGGATTTTTTTAATTAAGATGAAGACTATGCTTGCAAAAAAATTTGATAGGAAAGAATTTGTTATTAAATAATTTCTACATGGAAAGATTTTGAATTCATTCTATTGCGTTCTATTCCGCAGATCAATCTTTTTCCTCCGACCAATTTTGAATTCTTCAGAAAGAATTCGCTTATTACAATCCCAAAATCTTGATTCAAATCGACAAAACGAATTCCTTTCTATTTTTTTCAATTTCAGTTCAAAAAAAAAATTTTTTTTAATAAGTTTTATGAATTCTTTAATTAGAATTCATTAAACTACTTTCAGCATTGAAGCATTAAATGAATACCAGTCTATTCTAATGAATGCTAAATTTGTCTAGAAATTCAATTCTTTTCTATTCAGTTTTATCTCAAACTTTTTGCAGGGTAAAGCCTTGACCAGTGAAATCTGTGTTCCAATTCTTATTTTTTATTTCACATGGAATGATACTTTGTAAATAAACTATTTATTTTAAATGCAATGTTTGGTTGACACACTTTAACAGATTATTGAAAAAAAATTGTTAAAGAACTTTCGGAACCCTTGCTTTTTCAGGAGACTCTATACTTATTGCTGAACAGGAATTTATTCCTTTATATGATCCACCGCATTTAATCAAGTGTATCCGGAATAATTTGGTAACGAAACACTTATTGTGGGACACAAAAAAAGGAGAACAAACATATGCAAAATGGGCAGTCATTAAAAAAGCGTATGCAATAGATAAAACGAATACTGTCAGACTAATGCCAAAATTAAAAGACGAGCATGTGTCTAAGTACAAATCTAAACAAATGCGTGTGAAATACGCTGCACAGCTTCTGAGTGGATCCGTTTCAAGTTGCATAACTTATTTGTCAGATAAAATTGCGGGTAATCCTATGAAATTTTTTTTATATGCTTTTTAACATCCCATTGAACCAAATGGTCCATTCCAATTCTAGTTCCAGGTCCACTTTGAACTCCTGAACTGGAATTCATTCAAAGATAAAACATTAATTCCAGTCTATTTTAATCAATGCTATATTTGACTAAAAATACATTTGTTTTCTATTATTGGTTCAATGAGTCGTGACTTGCAGCATTCGTGATGAATTGTCCATTTATCTCCCTGATATTGGAATGTACTATTACATTTTCTTGTCTTAGGCACTGTTGAAATGAATGATGGGACAGTTGAAGAAGTCAGTTTTCATGACTGCAGGTCAACAAGTGAAGCGTTGAGATTTTTTAATGATCTCTTCGACTCCGTAAACGGAAAAAACGACGACGAAGATGGCTTGCGCACTTTAATCAGACCCGACAGTGAACACCATAAATTCTGGCCCGAAGCGATTCAACGATTGGGTCGAATTAAATTTGTGAATAAGAAAACATTGCGACCAGTTTCCAATGTTCCAACTATTAACAATTGGAAACTGACTATTTATGGCGTCAAAAATATTTTCAAAAATCTTTTTGAATTAGGTTTTGATGCTGTGAATCCACGATTTTTAAATCAAGATCGTTTAGAGTGTCTGTTCTCGCAAGTCCGTGCGCACAGAATAACAAACACCAACCCAACACCCTATCAATTTCAACAATCGGTGAAAACATTGCTGGTCAACAATTTGAAAGGACCAAAATCTGTTGCTGCCAACTGCGAACTCGACGAGAGTGGAAAATTGTTGTCCGCATTACAATCATTTTTAGACACGGGAGCCAACAGTAACTTTCCAGTTGATAGCAACAACGTTATTGACGAATTCGAGTTGCCAAAACAGGACAGTTTTGAGCCACCGAAAGTGGAAATTGACTCTTCTCAAATGATATTAATGTTATTACAACGAGTAGACCAGTGCGAAACTTGCGAAGAGGATTTAGGTGACAAGTCTATAACAGAATCAATAAACCGTGTAACGGAGATTGTAATGAAGGAACTGCACACTCAATCGCACTTCGCAAATTTGACGCGCGTTATGTCGAGCAAGATAGATAGCATTATTTATTCCTCGTGGACTTGCTCTCAACACGCAGACACAATAAAACGTTACTTAGAAGATTCAATTACCGTCAATGCCATTAAAAAATGGTGCCAACACAAGAATGCATTTCTTGCAAATGAAAAAAATAAAGATATTGTAGAAAGTGGCCGGAAAGAAAAAGTAACTTCAAAACAAATTAGAAAAATAAAAAAGAAATGACTAAATTTCTTTATTTATTATATTATTTAATTTATTTTTATATATTTTTATTTATTTATTTTATTTTTTTACTTTTTATTTATATATTATATAATTTATTATATAAAATATAACTTAAAAGAAAAAACAGAAATATGAAAAAAAATTGTTTGCTATTATTTTTTGGTACATTTTTCAATATATTATCTATATTATTTTCTAATGAATTATCAGAAGCCGTAGTTAATTTATTTGTTGACAATTGAAATGAATTTTCAAACAAATGTTTTTATTATAATTTACTTTATTTAAAATTTATTTTATAAATATAATATTTATGTTGATTTGTTATTAATACATATATTTTATATTAATATTATTTTAATCTTTTTGTTTAATCTAATTTATTACTGCAATTCAACTGTCTCGTTGTTAATTAATTTTTGTATACATAGAAAAAGATTCGAATAAAAATTTCATTTATATACAAAAATAAACGTTCATTTTCACCCTTATCATTAGTTACACCGTACCAATCAAACACATTTTTTATATTAAAATTGATTTAATTTAATTTTTATTTTAAAATACTTAGACAACAATTGCATTTAAACTCTGAAATGATATGACATTTGATGTTCAAAATTTGAACATTTATTTATACAAACAGCTTAGATTTATGCTACATAATTATTTTTAAATAATTATGTAGCATAATTTTAACAAAATTTATGTTTATTAATAGTAATTGACAAAACAAGAATATAATTTTATCGCATTGCGCGCGAAAAATAAATTTATCGCATTGAAAAAACATTTTTTTTTTCAATTTATACAAAAATGATAAGTTAAAATTAATTTCAAAATTTCAAATTCTGATTAAAATTATTATTTATTATAGAATCCATAAAATGTCTTTTGATGATTCAAAAATAATTCATTTCCCAATTTTTAGAATTTCAAATACTTTTCAAATAGAAAAAAAAATATAATTATTTTTGATAAAGAAATTTTTTTATGTTCTTTAATGATTTTCAATCATTAATAAACATAATTAACATTGTTATACAAAAATAATAAATATTTATTGATCCGAAACACTCAAATACCATTTTATTACTTTATTCCCTTTAAACTCATTCAAACTGCGCGCCATTCCCGCTGTAGTTACGGTGTACAGACAGTAGAGGCGCTCGCGTCTATGGATTCTACATGTTATATGTAAGCTTGAAGACCCTGCTACTGGGCCAAAGTGGTAATATGAATGACAGGAAACCTTTTGCTTAGATAAATGATATTGTCATTATTGTATGCAATTTAACTAAGCAAACGGTTTCCTGTCATTCATATTATCACTTTGGCTCAGTGATAAAGCGTTGGGCTTGTTCTCGAAAGATCACGGGTTCAAGACCAAGGGTTGATTTAAGAAAAAAAATTTTGTTCGTGCATATTTTTTTGGGGGTCCAAATATACTTTCTTTTTTACTACACTGTAAACTCAGTTCTGTAAAATTACGTGATATATCACGTAATTCAGTTCCCGAAAGATTTCACGAAATTTTACGTGAAAAGACGTGGAGTTTTACGTGAAAAACGTAAAATTCCGATAAATGTATCGGAATATTTTGGGGTTATATTTCTCTAATGCTGTCAAACTATTTATGACATGAATTATGTGTGGCTTAAGT
>JABFPB010004144.1:0-15472 GCA_022817645.1 Ceratoteleas bidentatus | reverse complement strand
GCTCGTTAGCCACTTCCGCCGATTAGAGAAAGGATCGCCGTTTATTACGGTTATCGCGCTGTCATTCGCTGGATCGTTATCGTCATTCAATTTGCGCCAATCAACATATTAGAAAATAATCGGCCAACGGCTTCTCGCCGTTTTATCCCGTTTTATTGCCGCGAATCGGTTGGGGCGCGCGTGCCGATTTCACGCGTGAGTCGCGTGAGTTAACGCGGCGATTATCGCCGAAAACACGCGCACCGTGGAAATCGGTAATTGCGACAAAAAGCGGCGAGGATCGGCGCGATTGGCTGACCCGATTGGCGCGATCGGTTCCGGCTCGGGCGGTCCCGGGCACCTTAAAATCGATTTCCACGCACCGACTTTTGGACGCGGCGAAATCGGTAAACGTGTAATCAGACCCGATAAATCTTCAAATCGGCAGTCGGAGAACAAATGAGAAGTTTGTGACATGTGAACAGTTTGATCTCTTGGCGAAATTGTGGGACTTCGAAGAATTGAGTGATTCTGTAATTTGTGTTCAGCTCGTGGATAAGACTAAAAATGCTATGAACAAATATGAAGAGACATTGGAAAGTTTGAAAAAATTGTGCGATAATTTCTTAGCATTTAACGGTATCTTTCGAAAGTTTGTCAGTCTTTATATACGTCTATTTCACTTAAATTTCTGTAAAGCTTCAAACATCATTATGGAGGGTCTTCCCAAAATGAAAATGTAGAGAATTTGTTAAAACTCTATCAAAACATTCAAGCACCGAGTTACCACTCGGTACTTGAAAACATCTTACCATTTACCATTTTGATAGTTCCCCACTTCAAATGGTTAAAGGTACCATTTTAGTGGCAAGTTTTACCACTTTTCTCAGTTCAAACATGCAGTTAAAATATCTAAAAATTCTGCAGACTAATTCCCAAACTTTTTTTTCGCGACACTTCCTCCTTCGACTTTCTACACCAAACAATTTCGTCCGCTGACCGAATCGAAGCGATGAATCGCGTTTGAGTAATTCGAAACGGTCCTATTTACCGAACAATGTATTACTCTCGTGATTCGATTTCACAAGCTGCCAAGGGATGTGGACGCGTCTCAATCGCGCGGAACCGTTCGCCCGATGAATAGTAACTAATTGCGCCTGCGCAAACTGGATCTCCGAGCCGATGTCCGCGGTTCAAAACTTGGGTTTGCCGAGCCGGCAAAAAGCGCGCGCAATTTGTTTTCCGCCGATCCCGTTCGGCCGGAAAAACGCGCGCCCGGTAAAGTGTAACGCGGTTATTCAATTAAATGATTTCATTAGCGCTCCTTAATTGAACTTAATGATGGTCCGCGCGATCACGTAGACGCGCGTCAATTAGAATCGGTCTCGGCGCGGCTTTTTCCGTCGCCGGCGCGGCTCGTTTACGAAAACATCGCCGCCGACAGGAACGGCCGTAATTCATGCATAATTTCCTTAAATCGTCGCGGGGGGAAAAATGCGATCGCCCGAACAAGGTCGGCAACCTTTTGCAGCGGCCGGGAATGAGCTTTCCTCGTGCGGCGCGAGGGAACTGTGCCAGTCGGCCGGAAGACCGCGCGACGCCTCGTTGCCAAACGAGACCACCCAGAACTCATTAGTGGCGACGTCGAATGCGAATGTGGAGCCCGTATTTCTTTTCTTGCGCTAAGCCGATGATAATTCGACGCGCGACAATGCCCGCGGTATCGATGCAAAAACGTTATGACACGGCGATTCTCGTAAATCTCCCGGCAAAGTAGAAAGTCAAAATCGGACTTTCTTCGCGACGGTCCTTTTCGCATTCCTTTGAGAAAAAAGAACGCAACGAAAAAGTGTTCGCACATTTTTCCGACTGAAAAACGTGGTGAGACTCGGACATGTTTTATACATGGATATGTTAGGTTAACGTAGCTTATTTTGGTGGGAAAACTTTGAAAAACTGGAAATTCTTGCCCTGGTTGGGCGCCAATTTAAAGCCATAGTTTAAATTGGCGCCCAACCAGGGGCCGTTATACAGATAGTTCTCTTGATTGATCCGCTGCATTTCCGTGATGATTGTGATAAGAATTATTGTCTCCATTGTCAGTTTGTCCCTGGTTTTTAATTTTCTCATCGGAATCCCATTCGATTCGCCTTGTCAAGATGCCCGATTAAAAGCAGATCGCGTTAGCAGGTGGCAATTTGATCGGGACCGCCGATACGAATGTTCCAGATCGTCCCGTAATTCATCGACGAAGCGGTGCCTGCCATCGTAATTTGATCTCGGGCTTAATGAGCTCGCTTCTCATCCCAATACAGCCCCCTCGCGCCGTTATTACTATAATACACAAATGACTGTAATAAAGGCCGCTACGCCTAAATTACATTAGTTAAAACGTCGTATCGGCGATTTCGGGCGGCGTTGTACACGCGAAACTTTCAATTTGCCGAAATACGCGGGGCCACGTTAATCGCTTCGTAAAATTAATCCAAACACAAAATCCTTAAAACGAAAGCGATCGTTTAAATTGGCGCCCAACGTGGGGCCGTTATACAAATGAGAAAGCATTACTTTTTCAGGTAATTGAAGTCAAAATTAATGTGGGATGCGTCACGGGTCGGCCTTTCGCAACCGAGAACCCTCAATGTGACGCGTCATTTGCATTGTTTAATCGCTTTTTCGGACGTCATATATATTCTTTTCTAATTTATTGACTGTAATTATTTTGCTGGTTAAGCATTGTTTTAATTAACGTCAATTTTTTACAACCTTTTAGGGCCAAATATTTGTTCTTAAAATTGACAAATATTTAGAATTTCGAAAATTGGAGGGATAATTAAAATTTTTTTATAGATTTTTAGAGATTTCTTCGGATTTCTTTTAGATTTGTCAAACTTTCTAGAATTTCAATGGAATTTTAAGGAATAAAAAATGTACAAATTATTTCTCATACATTAACTATGTTTAAATAGTTAATGTATGAAAAATCGCCGGTGATCGTAATGCAATCGCATTTATGGCCAAAACGTGAATCGAAGGATGTCAGCTGTCCGAAGCGACGGCAGAAGGGTGAACGCTTCGTCTGGAAATCGCGTGATCGAGAACGATTCGGCCGCGCCGTACGATACAATGACTAATGAGCTTCGTTAAGCGCGCGTAAAAATTGCTTCGGCGCCGTTTGAGCGCGTTCACGTAAACACGGAAACGATCGTAATTAATGAGTCCGTATTATAATGTTTACGCGATAATTACATTAATTTCGCGTGAGATTTTGCGCAATTTACCGTGGCCGCAGAGCGCGCTTGTTGATTTAAGCTTACGACCCGTTAATGCGCAATGCTTTATCCTTTTCGTGGATTTCGCATCGATTCCAGGAAACGGCTTGCAACTCTCTCCCCCGAGAAACCTCTCTCCCTCTCCTAACGTAGTAAAGGTTAAACGCATGTAGGAGTAGTTCGCGATTAATCATTTCTTCTTTACATGTTTAGTTACGTCAGCGATTAGCCGGATCAAAATACGTAATCGCTCGCGCGCCACTCGATGGGATTGAAAATTACGTAAATTACGAAACCGAACTGTGTTTCGCGTCTAAATTGAATCCAGAAATCCGTTGATATGCGGTTACGTTGTGTGCAAAAATGGATTGAGAATTAGGCGTAAAATGTGGGATTGATATTGCTGAACTGTTGAAGAAATAGAAATATACAGAAACTGAAATAGAATGTGCAAAACTGTTGATTGAGGTTAAAATGTAGGGGAAGATGTATAAATTCAAAAAATTTCTATTTGGATTTGAGGGTATATAATAATATTGTGTAGGGTTAATTAGTGTTTTATACATAATTAATTTTTCCAGTATTTATTTTTCGAAAATTTTTCTACAGATTTTCAGTAGAAAAATTCGCAGATATTCTGTTACCAGCATTAGAATCCATGTTCAGTCTTAGTATGAATGTGTAAGAGCTTAATTTATTTTTGAGCTACTTAGTGGCGATATTAATTCTCACCAGCTCTCTATCCTTACGTCATGAGTTATATATAGTAGTTTCGGTAACCTTTTTTAAAAAAATACTGCGTGCGAAAATTGAAGTTAACATGCACTGATGTAGACATATACATGCGTGATACTACTATGTTATTAATTGCATTACAAATAATAGTACGAGTGGAGATAATGTCTGATAATGGATAGAATGAGTGGGAATAAAGAAGCGAATAAAGTGAATGAATATACCGCCATTGGTTTCCTTAGTTTTTTAGATAACGATTCATACAATGTGGCATAGCTCTTAGGTACGAGAATTCTGAAATAATGAAACAAATGGTGCTTATTCATTTTACACTGACATAAGCGTATAAATATAGAGTTTCTGCTAAGGAAAAATGTTGACATTCTCAGATTCAATTTCTGTATGCATTTATGAATTTACACTATTTCTCAAAGGCAATTCAAAATTACATAAAATTCTCTGCTCAAACGATGTTTTCATGAAATTGCATTTATTTTATTCAATATTAGGTTTTGTACTCATTAGTTTCTATGCGGTTTTATAAGGCTTTCTAATTATTTATAATCATTTCCAACATTGTTTTACTACCTTACTGTTTTTTCTGTAATTACAATTTTCACAGTAAACTTCTCGAATTTATTTATTTCCTTAATTTTGTTCTAATCAAAATTCACAGCTTCATAATGTTTGATATTTTATAACTTAAATTCAATTATTTTTAATAAAAAACTTCTTAAATAAATCAACTTCTTCCTGATTCCTTAAATCACAGCACAGGAAACCCAACTTTTCGTTTTTGTTCCTAATTTCGTTTTTCATTCAAACATTTTTCAGACATTAAATCTTCCTCCTCCAAATTTCATCTCTGGTAATCTCGCTCATAAATTACCAATCCTCATCCAACACTACACATTTCCTTAACCGTCCAACTCCAAAACGGGCGACAAAATTCCTCCCGAAGTCACTTTCAAACAACAAAAATGTCCGCGAAAAAGTGCAGTTCCCTACGGAAATTAATTGCCCGATCGCGCCTCCACAATGAAACGCGTTATAGGCCGTTCAAATCATTAACGCCCGAGTCGCACCGAAAAAGACAAAACCGACTGAAATCCCAGCGAGCAAAAAGACCAGCCGAGGCGGCGCGCGCTATTAATGCAAATAAGCCGCGTGCTTTTCAATCCGCCGCGTGTTTGTTAGGCGTCGCAATGAAGTAGCTAAGGTCAATATTCGCAAATTGCACGTCTCCTTTCCCATTCGCCAAAGCTCAAAGAAAGAACTGTTATCTTAAGTGCGCATTTTCTCCTTACCGGCGCGCTCTCGCCGAAAAGAAACGAGCCGCGATCCCGCAGTTTCACGAGATACCCGAGACATCGGGGCTCGTAAAGCAATTTTCAATTACAAACGCCTACAAGTTTTTGCGGGCGCGCGCGTGCTGCCATCTACGCGCTTTACCTTAACAAGAAATTTGATTCATATCTGCCGCGCCAGAGCAAGAAAAATGAGATCAGACCTTTATTCATTCGTACTGGCGGCTCACCGTATTTTCGTTTAATTAATTTATTTATTGCCAGTGGTTACGATTCGCCACGTCGCGGATCCGATTTCTTGACCACATTTTCGGCGCATACATTCCGTCGCGATTATCGCGAAACGCGGTAAATGAGTTAGTTCCCGCGGTTGCGCTAACTAAAAATTTTATGCATGCATGCTATGCAAATAAATGCGTGGAATTCGACGTTTGAGGTTACGTAAATAACCGAATCGGACAGTTTTCTTGCCAAGTTTCTTCTCCTAGGCACGTTGTGGAAGTGAGGAACTTAGGAGAATGCCGTTGTGAAACTGAAACCTTAAATTTTGACATTCCTGCCAAATGCGCGAGGAGAGAAATAATTTAGCATTTTCTCAAAATAGGAAGTAGTAGTCTCCAAAAAGACAAAACAAAACAGACAACACAACTGAAAAAATTAGAAAAAATGCACTATTAGATTAATAAAAAATGAAATTCTCTATATTTTTTTTACTTACACATGTTTTTAACCCTGAACAATTCGTCATTATAAAAACGAGCTATTTAGAAGCCAGATCATTCCTTTTCCAAAAAATAACTTCTTTAATCCTCAGAAGGTTTTAATACCGAACTATTTTCGATCCGAGTTTTCAAGTCGAGATGTTAAAACAACGACTTTATTCTCGATATAACAAATTTGTCAAAGTCGAAAATGGCCGACTAGATCCCACATTCCAATCATACCATGAATGAACTAATTCTTCGGCGTAAAACCCCGAAAATAGTTAGCTTTCCGAGAAGTCTTGTATTGGGACGATGCCGGCGAAACCGATTGTCACCGTGTGCTATTTTCAAGAGCGCCTCGCTGCGAGCAGAAGCACCGCTTAGGCGGAGTTAATCACGGTTGCGAACCGGTCGCCGGTGTTGAGTTTCGTCGATAAACCAGCCTCGCGTGAATTCCGGGAGAACGTAATTAAGATGAATTCGTCGTGGATCAGCATTTATCTCGCCGGAGGCTCAAACTTTGCGAGCTTTCACTGGAACGACTTTATTTCAAGTTCGCATGTCTCAATTTGTACGCGCTCGCGATTACCGCATTATTACCGGCGAACGGATCGACGCTCAACAAATGGCGCGCCTATGGGCGATCGTTTTTCACAAACAACACTGTAAAAAAGGAAGTTTAGGGCAGACAATTGTGCAGAAATTTCTTGAAGATCAGGTAGTCATATAAAGCAAATCAAATCACCTACGAATTATGTTATTTGAAAAAGAATAAATAACCTGCGATAAAAGTTCCGGGCAATTCCTGGTAATTGGTTCAAATTTCCAGCAAATCACGGAAATTTCAAGGGTTTTGCAGGAAATATTCACGATTTTCATGGAAATATGGCAAAATTACCACGATTTTTTTACGCGGGAAACGAATATATGAAAAACTAAATAAAAAGAAAAAGAAATAATAAGAAGAAATATAAATATAAAAAGTAGAAACAGATAGAAAAAGAATAAATGAAAAGACTTCCATTCTCGTGAACAGTAATTGCTCGATTTAGATGTAAATCAAAACCTGCTACAGATTGTCATTCATCGCGATTCCCAAGGCGAAGAAAAAATGCTGTTACGTGCAGGAAATGACTGTACTCGAGTCAGAAAAATTGTTAACTTGTTAAAATGCGAAGAGAACAAGCCTACAGAAAAAACTAAGTGTGTTATTTCAAGACGTTTAGACACTTTAGTTAAAAACAGATGTTTTTCGTGAAAACATCTCTTTTTAACACGTGTTTGGTGTCTTTTAGTTTTGATTTTACTCCATCATTATCATTGTAAATAATCATTTTTCTATTAAAATTAACATTTAATTTACACATTTGGAGATTTTAGAAATATTTATAATACATTTATTCAATAATATGCTCTTATATAATACATTAACTAGTTAGTAGTTTCATATTGTTTATCATTTCAACAAATATTTTCTGAAGTGTCAGAAAATTAGAGGTTATAAATCATATTTCCATCACACATGGTGTAATTTTAAACGTCGACTAAACTTTAAAATTGAAGCATATTTACTTGCAACTGAATTGAAGCAAATGCTTTAAAATTAAACCATTTTTACAGTGTTCATCACTCGGTTTCGGGCGTTTATCAAAAATCAATAATTTCACGCGCGCCGCCCAAAACTCATTACACTTTCGCTCCGCTCATTATCCCGCCTGGAAGTCGTCTTCAATCTCGAACGCGCGATTGTTCGTCGCGAAAGTTGCGCGCTTCTTTTGGACGAGAATTCACGAAGAAAGCAAACGACTTCGGACGAGGAAGAGGCGGGAAACTGTGGCGGCCATTTTTCGAGCAGCGAGGAATTTATTCTGTCCCGACATTTTTGCGCGACTCGTGAAAAATCCTTAGGAAAGTGCGCATTCCGCGTGACGCGGGGAAGTGCTCGAACTGGTTCCACCTGGGTTCAAAGGTCGAAGGAGACGCCACTTCTTCAGGCGCGAAAACCGCGATTCTTCTTAATTAAGAATATTTAGCATCGTGGATATTAGAAACGTGCAATCAGGCAGATTGGTAATTGGAGTCGCACGCGCGGAGAAATTTGTAATCGCGTTCGTAACGACGAGCGAATTTTTTTGCGCGACGAAATTATGATATTTCGTTTACAAACAAACAGATTCATTTTCGTTCGAAATAATTGCGAGGAAAAGCGTGTTTGCGAAGAAATATATTCGACACTCTTCGTCCTGACGATTTTGTAGCATTTAAGAGTTTGAATTTAAGAATTTGAAAAAAATTGAAATTGAAATAATTTTCAATTCAGTTGTGAGTTTAATGGATAAGTGGAAAATAGATCTGATGCAAAGTAGCGATCGAAAAGTCATTTCCCGAAAGCATTAATCAGCGCGCGCATTCGAGACATTTTCCAATAAGAGTACACGCACAATTTCCCGTTGCGCGTGAGATCAAATGAAAATGTTAGCTCGAGAACTCGCGAACACGAAATTCTTTCGTCGACGTCGTCTAAAATCCGCTTAAGGCCTCGGAAATTATGTAGAAACGAACGCAACTGGAATCACAAAACGTCACGCAGCCAGGCCTAAGGATATTTGAATCGCCGAGCAGATTCCACGCGCAGTTCTCTGTCCTGTCAACGATCGGCCGCCAAGATCAGATGTTTATGTGCGAAATGAATGCAGATAATGAAAATTACGGCCCCGATGCTAGCTAACGAATGCGTTACTAATTGATAAAGTTACGTTTTGCAATTTAAACGCGTAATCTACGCGGAAATTTAATGTACTGTAATAACTTGCATCATAAATACCAATTTTAATACTTTTCGCGAGCGATTACTCCTATCCCTTATGCGCAGGCTGTAATTTAATTAATCACTTAATTACATAATAAAGATATTGCGACCATTACAACTATTTCTGTTTACATCGGTTCATTTCATTACATGCAAATTTTGTAACAAAGATACTTATTTCCACACAAGCTTTCAAACCGGGGAATTACACCGCAATTTTTATTCGTCCTTACACAATAAAAAATTACAAAGGAATGTCTTCATCGAAATTTTTAACCCTACTCAAATTAAAATTACTGAAAACAATTTTTACACAATAAAAAATTTACAAAGGAATATCTTCATCGAAAATTTAATCCTTACTCAAATTAACTTTATTCAAACAATTGTTGAAAACAATTTTTACCTAAAAGAAATCTTACAAAGGATTATCTTCATCGATATGGTAAACCATACTCAAATTAATTTTATTCAAACAATTCTTGAAAACAATTTTTTTGAAAACAATTTTTACACAATAAAAAATTTGCAAAGGAATATCTTCATCAAAGTTGTAAACCCTACTCAAATTAACTTAATTCAAATAATTCTTAAAAACAATTTTTTCATGGAACGATGCGGAATTTTCGTTGAAAGACCCTCGAACTTTTTTTCGACCAAAAGAAATTCCTTCTACCCTCAAATATTCGCCAGCGGTTTATTCCCATCGCAACAAAGTCCAACTTAATTGCGGAAGAATAGCCTGCGCATCTGAATGGGTGTTATTTTTGGCCGGTTATTTAGGATCGATCCGGCCGATTCGAAGCCGAATTCAGCAGCCGCATGTCGCTGCGGGTCCGAACAAAGAGCCGGAGATATATTTGAATTTGTACAGCTGCGAAAGTGCCATTATTCGGATTGAGTTACGAATTAAGAGACAGCACGTGCCGCGCGGTCAATACCGCTTGCCGACACTGAAACTGAATCCCTTGTTTCTCGTTGCAGGCGCAAAAAAGAGGAACGACGAAGTCACGGCTCCGAGGACTATCCATGACATTCCCGAGCGGGTGTTGGATTCCGGATTGACACTTCCTGGTGAGTCCCGCTTATTAATACCAGCCTGGCGCATCGTTCTCACAATCGAAAGTTGGATTGCACCGCTAGGAAGCGATCGATCGATAAGTCGGCGATCGCGATCGCCGAAAAAGTCGGTGCCCCAGTGAGAACGAGACTCGCGCAATCTCGACTCGGTCAAAAATCGGCGCGCAAAAATTGTCTGGCAATGTTTCTTGGGCGGAATCAGTGACACTCGGTCATAGCCGTGGCCATAACTTACATTATCTGACAAGTTCGCGCTCGTTTATCAGCATTTTCACCGACGACACAAGGCTCTTACTCCGACCCAACAGACCCAGATTGATAAACATTTGCCCGCGACGCAATGCTCCGCGGGTAATGCGCGATCGGTGAGGAAACCAGCGGATCGCGAGGAGTAAAAATTTTGTATATGGGCCATCATATGAGACACTTATGAACTGCCTGTAAAAATGAATTGTAATTCGAAGGATATGTCGGCGCGAATATCTATATGTGTCAGCGATCTGATGCTGCATGTACCCTGAGAAACGAGATGTCATGTCAAATGCATTTTTAGTTGTCATAATGTGAATTAAAAGAATGTGAAATTGTGTAGTAGGTTGTGGAATTTCATATTCCAGTTGTTACTGGGAAAGATAATTTCACTATATTTTTACAGTGTCATCACATATGTCTATATATACATCATACCTGAGTTACATGTGTGGCTATATATGTCTACATATGTATATTAGGGTGGCTGTTAATTTGGCAAAGTGAAAATATGATTGATCTCCCTTGTAGAAAAAAAATCTCTGAAAACCTGTAAAAATCTCTCAAAATTCTGAAAAAATTGGGACCGCCATATTTTTCAGAGATTTTCAGAAATTTTAAGAGGTTTTCAGTGGTATTCAGAGATTTTCAGATTTTTTCTGAGCATTTTTCAGAGATTTTATTTCTACAAGGGTTTCCCTCTATAATGGTTTAAGGGGACCGTTCCACGAAGAGACCCGAAAAATAGAATTTTTTAAACTTTGGAATTTTTTGCAGGAAAACCAAAAGTGTAGGAACTTGCGGTTTTAATGTTCGAGAAGGTTTTTTACGATACAAATGTTTTTTATTTTTCAAAAGTAAAAAAATATTATGGCTTAATAGCGGCTAGTTGGAGCCTATGCACACCGAACATTGATACATTACAAAAATTCCCAAGCCTCTCGTAGTAATCTGAAACAAAAAGCGGTTAAAAGTTAAGAAACTTGATTAAATTCCCTGGAGTTCTTACCTAACTCTTACAAACAAATGTTAAAATTTAACAAAATGGTAGCCATTTGAAAAAGTGATCCATTTTTACCCTTTTTTATGTTTCATATTTGTTATTTTTAATCCGCGATTAAACATAACAAATATGGCCCAATTTTCCTGGAAATATGTATAAGCTTCAATAAATGTTGTCTAGTTTTTTTATTTTTTAGTCCGAAGTAAATCACTCGATCCGTTCGACCGGAATCACCTTTAGAGTAAATAAAAGGGGTTTCGAGAAAATCGCGTTTAAAGTTCGCAACGATTTTGACTGAGAAAATCTTTTTTCTGTTCATCCCATGTGCGCATAAATAGGAAATTACTTATCTGACAATAATTTTGATATCAAAATTGATCTTCGGGGATCCAGTATGGCGAACCAAGGCAAACAAATATATTTTCCCATTTTCTTGAAATTTGACGTAAAAGTTAATTCGACATGACATATTTTCAATTTGCCTAATTAAGATAACTCTACGCAAAAATGACATGTTGCCATCTTTTCACTTTATTGTTTATAACTTTTGTTTGGTGATAGTTATTAAAAATCCGTCCATAATTTCATCATGGAAACAAAATGGCGCACTAACTTTTTGAAAATTGGGGGTTTTTTTACAACTTTTTTACAACTTTTTACAACTTTTACAACTTAATTAATGATAATCAATTGGTTTTTGGAGGGTTCTCGCTACAGATTACTATTAAGGGACCTATATTCTACAAAACACCAAAAAATCAAGGTGACTGGTTTAAAATTGACGAAAACAGCCATTTTCGTGGAGAATCCCCTTAACAGTCACACTAATGTCCATACACATTTTTCTTCCCCCAACGTCTCAATCGCAAACTTCTTAACATCTCAATAAAACGCACCATGACCCTGAACGCAATCATAACCAATTGCCGACTAACGGTCTCGACCAAAAGTCGCGTAAATTCGCGCGATCGGTCGTATTCCGGCCGATTCGCGCTGGCATTCGCGACGCGTAATTTCGCGCGGCGATCGCGCGATAAAGCGCCGTGTAAATCAGCCGGCAAATGGTCCGCGGCAGTCGCGGAATTTCAGAGAACCGAGGTGCTTAGGTACGGGACGCATGTACTCGCGCGTCGGTACATTATGCCGGGCGGCCACCTACGTGTGCACACGTGAGCGCGCATACGCGAGCGCAAACAACTTGGTAGCCGGAGCGTTTACGCGCTGAGTCGGCCGGACATAGCTGCGCCGCCGAAGACGACTATGCGGAAGCTGAGACACGCCCACGAAATTTGCAAGTCCGCGCGAGTGCGCGATTCACACGCCCCCGTGGACGACGCTCTGGATTGTGGTTTTGCGGAGATTTGTCTTGGTGAGGGCGAGGGGTGATTTAGGGATGGCGGGAGTAGGTTAGATTGCGAGAAGCAAAGGATGAGGCTGAGGAGTAATTTGGTTAGGAAAGAGGTACATGCGGAAGAAATTCAAATCGAATTGAAAAGTTGTAATTGTGAAATGGAGAAGAGATGAATTTGGATGGGATTGGAAAAATTGTATTATAGTGGAAATAACAGTGACTAATAAGAAATTATTAGTATTTTTGAAAAATTCATTGTGAATAATTATAGCAAATTGTAAATGAAAATGGCGGTAAATTGAATTAAATTGTAACTAACTGCATTTATCATAATAATTACTTATGATTATTTTTTTGGAAAAATACTGATTTCAGGTTGTTCGCAGTTTATTAAAATTTGATACAGTTGATACATTTTTATCCGAATTGGTCTTGGGGCCATTTTACACCTAGAACTTTTTCATTTAATTTTAATTTGAGTAGTACAGAATTTGCTGTTGTTTCGACACTCAACATTGTACAACAAGTTCACTTCTGAATGAGTAACATTTGTTCTCTTATCTCGCCGAGTTATTAGCAAAATAGTTGTCGGTTATTATTTTATAATCTGTGGAAAGTAAAAGGATAGATTCGTAAGAGTGCTATTAACTTCATATTATCTTCAAATTAATATTAGATTGTCTTAATATTAGCTGTATCAAGTTGCAAAGCGTTGCACTATTTTTTCATTAGGCTAAGCAGTGCATCAGGGCATTGGTCTTCCGTAAAAGACCAGTCCGATAGGTGGCGCCATCACGTGGTTATGGATCACTTCCACCCAGCGATGATCTTATCGTCATACATTTTAGATTACAGAATCAAAACAAAACAGTTTTTAATGTATGCTTTCATTTTAATGTCGTTATCGTAGAAAATTTAATATTCAGATGTACAGATTTTTTAATATAAACAAATCTTTTTTTATCATCGTATATCGGTTAATTCATAGGTATTAAATAATTAATTAGTTTGTAAATTAATCTAAGTTAATATTTATCAGTTAAATCGCATACGAATAAACAGTTTATACATTGATTGAGACAATTCAATAAATTACTCCACAGATAACATAATTCTTCATTAAAGTTATTTAGTCTTGTTCGCATGCTTCTCTTTGGTAATGAATTATAAAGTAATGAATTACAAGTAACAAAACAATTCAAAGTCGAATATTTCATGTTTTTCTATAATGTCAGATAAAACAGACAACGTCATCCATTCCGCGGAGTTATTTCAATGACACTGCCGTCACAATCCAGCTAAACGTATCTCTCCTGCTAATACATTAATTAACATGACAAATTGCGCATTTTACGCCGTGTGATTTCGATTTATCTAGTAAGCAATTCACTTGATCGCGAATGATTAACTTGAAAATTTAGTCGATTCAGGCTCAACGTCCCTTTTGTTTCGTCGCATTGTGCCCCGCGTCAACTTATTTCATTACACAATTAGTTCAGCGGTTTTGTCGACTCTAAACGCGTTATTCATTTCGCTTTTAATTGCGGTGAAATTCGCGAGTGTGTGTAATTGCGGTTCGCGGACGAATTCGCCGAATAATGCACGGCGATGGAAACGTAACTTGCAATTACGTTCAATGCAACCATACCAAGTGCAATCAGTCGTAATCACTCCGCATAATGAAACGCTCGTGAGAAAAATACATTTTCCCCCTATTTGTCTTACGGACAAACCACGCAATTTTATTAATCGATCGCGTTTCTCCGCAGAAATATTTCTTCAAGAACTTTATATTTTTAATTAAAAAGTGTACAATATTTCCTGTAAATTACATTTCGCAAAACGATTTTGCTTTGGTCTAAAAAGAAAGTATCTGTAAAATGCATCTTTCGACTGAAAGAAACATTCTTTCACTGAAAAGGAATATCATTTGAAATTTTTTTGATCAGTCAAAATGATTGTAATCCTTTTCACGGAAAAATAATATAAATTTTCTTTCAACTTCTTTTTTTCGATTGAAAACAAATTCTTTTCAATTGGAGTATTATTGATTTAAAATAAAAAATGTTGAAATAAAAAAGTCGAATATTGCTTATCTTGAACATAATATCCTCAATTACATTTTTGGTGGAAAAATACATATTTTATAGTTTCACATTCCTCGTTGACATCGCGTCAAATTGCCTCTTGTTTCCTGACAATGAAATAATTCCTTCTGACTTTCCTCCTTTAACAAGAAACGCCGCCGAACAACTTCATATTCGCATTATCGAATCATCTCGATCCCGGCAAAAAGTTTCTCCGCCGGCAAAAAGTCCGTCGAAACGAAATTTGACAAAAACTGGCAATTACTCGACTAATCCGGCTCGATCTCGAGCGTCGCACCTTTGAGAAAGTTCGGCCAGATAAGAGCCGCGCGATCATCGCCGGATAAGCGCTCCTTTTCCTGCGCTTTGATTCGGTCGGCGTCTCGCTGCCACGACGGGCTCTTCTCGAATCCTTCAATGCAGATCGCTATCTCGACGTATCTCGTCGCCTCGCCACGAAGCGACACGACTAGACAGCTTGTCGCGCGTCCGTCTTAAATTAGCGACGACGATCGTATCATTTGTAATCTTCGAACAAGTGTTTACTGATTCGCGATAAGTGGCACGCCGGGTTTTGAGCGACGTTTGGCGGCGAGCTTTTTCGGCGCGAACGATTTTCGGTCGACGATGGGTGATTAAAGTTGATTCAGACGAGTTCAGGGTGATTTACGGAGGACGGAAAAAGCGCTGCTTCGAGCGATAAAATCGCGGTTTCAGAGACTGGGATTCGGTGTCTTAGTGTGAAGGGCAGATTTTCGAAGATAGAATGATTGGATTAAGTGTTTTCGAAGAAGATAGTTTTGGGATTGAAACCCACACGGTCGAAAATATATTTGCAAAATATATACGTAAATATATAATTTTTTGCCGCAAAAAATATATGTTAAATATATTTA
>JABFPB010004143.1:0-15471 GCA_022817645.1 Ceratoteleas bidentatus | reverse complement strand
ATTGAGAGTTTCTAGCGTGAAACTAGTAAAACTTGCTAGTTTCTAACGTTTTTCTAGAGTAAATTTCTACTTGGGTTTGTGGTTCAGTGAAATTTCAAGCTTCGAGTCATATTTTTCTGAGTTTATCTTTTAGATATTTATCGATTATCCTATGGTTTACGTTGCTGGAATGAGTAATAAATAATGTTTTGGAAATGTTGATGCAGAAACACAATTTTACAAGTTTACTATATACTTCAGTAATGTATGTCGGGATTTCAGTAATATTTCATGAAACATTTTTCTCAGTGTAAACAACCATCCCTGCCCAAATACAAAATGCAAAAAACCAGCACATCCACCTAAGCACCCGAAAACTGACTTCCCTTAATCAGTTCCACTTTAAACTCCTGCCGTCCTCTCCGTCCGTCTATTTTTTCAACCATATCAATACCCAATCGATTTTTCTCGTCCCGAATAGCGATATACCGTGCAAACTCGCGACTAAAAAGCAAAAGGAGGTGCGAACGCGGGGGCGGCGATAAATGGACCGTTGGAGGCGAATAATCTTTAGATTAGCTTGGCGAGTGTGCGAGCGTAGTCGCAATAAATTCATTGCAACGGCGCAAACGATTGTTTTCCTGGATCTTCGGGATAAGGACACAGGAGGAGATGAGTAAAAGGGCGTATTCGAGCGGCAGCTGGAGCGGAGACAGAAGCGGCGGAAGAGGGTAGTCCGGCGTTCATCGGACATTTATCCAATTAACCGGTTCGGGTTGAGCAGTCGGGGCTTCAGGAGGACATCGTTCTTCACATACACAAAGCCACGCGCACAGTCACACGCAAGCCGCGTAGCTAATGCCGAATGTTGATCTGTTATGTTTAATTACGGAGGCTGATATTGACGGGTCGGTATGTTGGGATCGGTTCTGGTTGCTTGTACGGGAAGTTACTCTTTCCTACGGGCGTTGTTTGGCGTTGAAGAGGAAAGGGTAGAAACGACGGAGGAGGCGCTGCAACACTGTCGAACGAAATGGCCAGCAATATTGTCGCGGAGTAGGAGGGCGAGGGGGCCGATTTTGCGGAAAAGGGAAGTCGCGCGCGCGCGCGAGGGAGAAGCCCCGGCAGGACCACCTGGGGTTGCGAGACTGACACGGGAAATTAATTATACGCTCCTAAAAGTCGAAACTTCCGATTCAAACGGCCCGAAAGTTGCCTCTTATCTTAACATCGATTTCAACCTATGACAGTCATAATTAGAAGTCGCCGGCGATCGCGCGCAGCTTACGACCCTTTGACTTGCTACATGTTACGGCTCATCTCCGTGTAGCATTGTATTAGGTAATCTCCTTACATCGACAAAAATACTGATTACTGTGTTTCCTAGCAGACCCTGGACGAAGCGAGAGAAGTAGCAATTACTATAATTAATTGTAAAGTATAGGATAGATGTCAGATCAGAAGCGAGAGAGTATATACTAGACCGTCGTAGGGAACAAATCTTTTATTATATCTTAAATTACGTATTTTATATTATCTAGATTGTTTAATTATCTTTTCCGACATGTAGGATATCGTTCCATAATTTATATTGTGTTTGTATATTCCTATCCTTTTCTTGAAAAATCCCGAATTACGCCATAATAGTATCTTATATTATTTCCTAGAACATCTATATGAATACCTAAAGAGTACGATGTGAATAAGGACGGAGCCATGCGTTTTCATTTACAGAAATCTCCGTAATATAGGCAATGATAGTGCAACTGTCTTTCTTTCTGAATTCTCTTTGTCTAAAACGACTACCCATGAAACGAGCAAGAGATAAATGTAGCGACAAAGAAAGGTAAAACTTGCAATATAGCAGTCACCTGAAATAAGTGTCGCTGATAATTATCGACTCTACGTCACAGCTGATATATACGACAAGTTATTTTGCCGAGGTTTGTCCCGTTCTCTCGCCCGACAGTTCCTTATAGCAACTCATAAACAAGGGGGCGTTAATGCTCCGCCGAAAGAGGGTTTTAGAACGCACGAATATAAGAAAGGCACGCCGAGAAATGAATCTTGAAATGAATCCCGCGGCCGACCTTGCGCGCGAATTCTCATTCAATTCTATACGTCATGCAAGTTCACCCTGAATGGAACTTCATTTGGACCTTTTTTCCAGGCAAATGCGATTCATCAACCCAAACTACAATGTGTCCTCACTTCCTTCTCGTTGTTCACTCTCTTTCCTCGAAAATCCAGATGTTATACTCGTTTTTGAAACTGAGCCTGAAGGTAGTAAACCACCCCTCTCCGGGTGAACTAATAAAGTGTACCTGATGACGAATTGAAAGCTTACCCAAACTTCCCGATACTTGTTTGCCGGCTGCTAAGTAAAAGTCCGAAATCAGATCAGTCCGTGACTCGCCACCCTCCGAGCGAACGCTTGAAAACGAAATCACGTTTTTCCTTTCGGTATCTCCAGATATCCGAACGAATGAATTTTAATTGCCCTTCCGGCGGCTTCTCCTTCTTTACAGCCCGAATACATCAAGCAGTAAAACCAATGTACTCGGATACGTGACGGAAATACGAATATTCAGCGACCGGCAATCAGACGCAAAAAATGTCGTTTATTGTCGAACGAGCTGACAAAAAGCCCGCGACAAAGCCGCCGGGATATATGCCATAACAACGACGGCAAATCGTGGCTGGCTTAACGAGAACCGCGAAAGTTACCGCTTTTTCAGTTCAGCGATTGAATTATAAATGACAACGGCGGTTAATCGTTGCCATATTGCAATCTCAAGGTGGCGGGATCGATAATATACCGCGAGGCGTGAAGCCTGTATCTCCGTCACGATCTATGGACTCGGGCTCTCGCGTGTACATGCATATACCGCACATTGCGCAAAAGCGTAAAAACACAAATCTTGGCTCGATTCGGATGGTTAAATTTCAGGATCTCCGTAATGGATCCCCGGATATACTTCAGGGGTGAATGTTTCCGGGGCACTGTCTGCTCTGGCCAACCCTTATTTCGCTCTCGCACGATACACCCGCATATTTTCCGCTTTTTACATTTAGATACTCGCAGTTTTTCCAGCCACAATTGGTTTCCACCGAGCCTTTATAGGCCTTCCAAACGAAATTTATGATACATGAAAGCCACGCAATTTAAAAATCCTCGGCTAACGGGTAACGATGACATCTTATTAATCTGCTAGGACATCAGTCGCGGTTGCATTTCATTCCTTTTTCATGCATGATAGTTGCGATTGGTAAAAAGTTACACTGGATAAAATATAAAGAGTCAATACTTACCTTATTTTTTCCTAATCGTTTTTCCTGAACAGTCCTTCACTAATTGTTATCACTATTTTTAAAAACACATTACACCCACTTTCACGCGCTTGCGTATGCAGGAGGGGGCAAATACAAACACAAGACATAAACTCTCCGAGAAGTGTCTTTTATCAAAAAACGTCTTAAAACAAGACACCTGTTTTTGTAGTGTTCTGCCTCGATATCACTGTTTTTATTTTCACCTCCAACGTACCATTTTGTGTCATATGAGCGATTTTTTTTTTTTTTTTTTTTTTGGTGTATACCCTTTTTATTCAAAAGGATATTTTTCTGAATGTTATAGACTATGCCATAAACACGAAACCGTCGAATCTGATTTCAGTTAAACGCAGCCGACAATTGTACAGTTTCGTAAATCATTCATACATTCTCATCCCTCTTTCCTCGAATCGACGAGTCCGTAATTTTGTTCTTTTTCGTTACCAGATATTATGTATACCATCGCACTGTATCGTTTGGTATTCTGAAGCAGTGGCGATGATGTTTTACCGATCGAGACTTCGCTAAGGGTGAGACAGGTTGGCTCTTTCTTTTTAAGCCCAACGGGGCTGTAATGGGCAGCAACATCTTGCGAAGCACTTTACACACCCCATGCTTCTGCCCTCACCAATATTTTTACTTCTACTACCGAAGCATAAGCATAACACGAACAAGTGTCATGTCGTTTTGGATAAAAAGCTCGTTTGTCGGAACTTTATTCATAAACATCGCGGAACAAGAATATGTGAAAATACAAATATGTTCAGACTATTGTTATGGCGCGAACGTGTCCCGGCTTTAATAACAATCCCAGGAATAAAATTGAAAGAATCGCCGGGCGAATATGCCCACGATATTTATAAAACGGCGCTATCATGTGGAGTCTTCGAAGATTGACGTTGTTGGTTTTGACGATTGAAATCTATTATGCAGCTATAAATCTTAAGTTATTTACATAAGTTACTTACATTGACATTTTGATGGAAGTGACAAGAATGAGATGTTATGTATTACATGAAGAGTTGTCCGGGACGGACATTGACTTGACTGAAATATTTAGCAAATCTTTAACCTTAATTTGAGTCTTCCCTGCACTGTAAAAACAGTACCGCAAAATTCAACAATACATTCTTGACATCAGTTGCAATTAATTTTAAAGTTGCAGACTTTAATTTTAAAGTTGAACTGTGAAATTACAGTTCGACTGTATCTAAGTTACAGTCAGCATTGTAAATGTAACATTGATGGTTCTAATCTCAAATCAGATGCATTCCACGTCGAAATATGAATATATGATTCTTACTACATGACATGCATTGCATTTGTATTTGAAAACACAAAAGTTCTTCCCGCAAAATATTTGCGAAAATTCATTTGAGGTTAGAATTCACTTCAACAAACTTTGTCTTATTTTGTGATTCTTACGAAATTTCTCTCGCAGAATCATAATTAGTTGCAAAATCATTGAAGAATATTAATATTGTTTGTTATGTAAGGGACAATTAGCAATACAGTTTAATTTAATACAAACAGTGACTTACCACATCAGTCGATCGATGAGCCGTATCTAATCTCCAAAAAAAGCCCTAGAAGATGTAACCAAAAACTACTTGCTTTTGACGAATCCTGGTGTCTCATATGGGTCCTCTTGACAGAAGAAACTACTTTAACGAAGTCTTGCATGTCGAAGCACTTTGCTCAGCCCTACAAAAATCAATAAATTAATCTTTTGACTCTTTTCTAACATTTCTAGTTCTTTAACCATTTTTTTTATTTTTGGAGGAACAACTTCCAAGAAATCCTCCTTCAAAATGTAAAAGTTTTAGCTTCACTTTACCCCTCTTTAAGACCTAAACAAACGCCATTTTAAAAATAACAATAATAATTCCATTTCTCAACCTCTCCTTCCAGTATCTATATTCCGAAAATCGAGCCTCTGCTTTGCCACACATGTGATCCGTTATCTTACCAATAGGTAATCTGACAGCAGAATGTCAATACCCTACCTTGCTAGCAAGTAGATGGCATTTGCACACGATTCCGGTTCGGAAAAACAAAATAACGGCGAAGATTGAACTCGAGTTATATCGCTTTAATGTTTTGAGAAAGCGTTCCTGCTAAGTTAGCGGCCACTGGTGGGTCCAGTAAATCTTGGCCTCCGAACTCCCCCCTCAGCCATTCTTATTCCCTCGTTACTCGCAGCTCTATTCGAAGCGGCTCTCGCCTTATTATATCGTCTTTCCACGCCATAAAATCGGAAAAGAATTTCGCCCCCAAGACAATAGAAACTAATAAATTTGATTACTGATTATTCGGTGTAAGTTAAAAAAAGCAGAGTGCACTCGACATCTTTATGCCCGTCGCAAACTTGGAATTATAATAACCATCATAATCATAATGGCGATTTATCCCCGATTAAAAATGACGGAGACCAAAACACAGTGAAATTCGGTTCAGAACGTAATCAATGGAAAAAGGAGAAAAATCAAATGGATAGGTAAATAGTAGGGTAAAAGTAATTTCTGTTATGAAATTGTAAACATTAAAATTGCAAACATAAATGCAATGTTTGTGAATGAATTTGATTATTCTTATTTTCTTTGTTTACACGTTACATAAAAAAAGAAAATAACTGTAAACATAAAATTTTTACACATACAATGTTTTTATAATTACAGATTTGCAAACATAAACAGTCATTTAAACAACAAAATGCCAAACCTTATAATACTTTGAAGAAGAAAAACTGTTATATCTATTACTCCCTCTGTTCTTTTACAATGCCCATCTTAATCCAACAAAGAGATACTTACCGACCGATTCGTGGAAATGTAAAATATCAATTTCAACATCATCGCGGCCCCATATTTCAATCCCATAATAATAATCTCGCGAATGATTGCGCGGGCTTTCGGGGGCTTAAATATTGACTTAATGACGGCTTTCATGAATATGGAGCAATTGTATACGATAAAGTTTATAAATATTTTTGCATGACAAAGTTCCGGTCCCAATGCGGAGCGAAGTTAAGCAAGCCAGGTGTATTGGTGTAAGTTTTTGAGGGAGTGCCGCGAGTCGAAACTTTCTGGAACCTTAAATCTCGGAGACTTCGCTTATGCTTCGTAATATCATAATATCGTAATATCACGAGAGCGGTTTTGGTATAATTAAAGTGGAAGTGTCTTTAAAATAGCCGCGGGCGATCGCGTTAAAGAAACCCGCACCTACGTTTCGCCATTATTTTCCAGCGCCGGCGATTCTTGCGAACGCGAGCAGTTTGGCGCTACAAAATTATTGATGGTAATTAATTGGAACCGAACACAAAGACTGCGCCAATCGGCCGTAACAAGCACTTTGGTTTGTTTTGCATTGTTTGTTTCAGTCCGGCAACTTTTAACGGGTTCCACAAACTTCCGACACTTTTTGGCCAGAGGAAATCAGAGAGAAGATATGACGCAGTTGTGCAACGATGATCAAATTCAGGATTAATTTGCAGTTTTGAGAAAACAGATGATGAAAAACGATTATCTATAATTTACTTAATATTTTATGGCAGGTAACTCAGTTTTATTATTCAAAATTTATACTTCGACTACTGAGTCTCTTGATAAATCAGATTACCGTATATATACAAATTTCTAGGTTTGATGAACCGAAAGCAAATGATAAACTTGTTTTTTTTTTCAAGCTGTACTGATTTGATCACATAGTTTATGCAAATAGTATGTAAATATTATGCAAACAATTTATGTACATTTATTTGGATAATGCAAAGAAATGCTGGATAAAAATGTTTATGCAAATCATTATACGTATACAATGGCTATCAGAGACATTATTGCTGAATAAAGAGTTGTTGAAAACCAAATGGCTTCAGTTCCTTGAAATCGACTAAAACAGTTGTAAACAAACAAAGGCGAAATATTTCGCGTAATGGTTTTCTGTCATTTTAAATGTAATGGTTTTTATTCGAAAAAAAGACGTTATAAAAATCTCCGCATTATGTTGAAAGAAAACATTTTTAACGTTTTAAAATTAACGGTTTTCGTTTTGACCAATATCGTTATTATAACATTTTGCATATAAAATAGTGAAACAATTTTATTTATAAATTTTTAAACATAACGTTTTTTATTAAAAAAATTATCGTTATTAACACCGCGGCCTATAGCATAGAAAAACATTTTCGTAATTTAATCAAAACAAATCGTGCATTATGGCGAAATTCTAGGAAGCACATCAAAAAGAACACAAACATTTGCGAGCCGTAAAGCACAATGACGAATTTGTTGTTATTTGCGAACGACGCACAAAGCGTATTAAATGCGACCTACATTTATTAATTTACGCCCAAATCATAAATAAATTCGCATTTACGCGTAATTCGAAATTTAATGATATTTGATAAATTACCGAAATGCGTTTGTTTAGCAACACAAATTCAACAAGCAACACAGTATCAAATACCTTTTGCCAATAATAACGCACTTACCTTTTTATCTCCTACGTATCGTTCATCGATATTTTCCCTCCGAATACGTTGCTCAGTCCAAATCCCGCCATTCGCGGAAAACAATCGAATGACGACTAACCGACAATACGTAAAACGTTTAATTTAAAATAACGACCGTTACATTTTTAATTTTTATTTGAAAGAAAAGAAAGAAAAATGGAATATTCTGTTGCGATCTGCGAAAAAAAGAAAAACTGATCGTAAACTGATATGTGCCAAAATCGTATTACAGTTGCACATCGCGTCATTTCCGTGGAGACATGGAACCGCCATCTGGCGGTGGCGCGCGCAACCGAGTAGCGGTGTTTTCGAACCGACGAAAATCGATCGACATTCGCCGCGCCACCTGCAGGTGCAAAGTGCAACTAAAGTGTTTATAGCTGTCAACGGAGTCGAACTGCGATTGAAAACTGCCCAATATAAACAAACGACAACGATGCCGGTTTTCCAAGAATCGTGTGCTGAGGTAAAGCAATATTGTTGTTAATTCGATCTAAATGAAATGGATACAATTCAGTATTTTAGACATTATTTTCATTCACGTAGTAGTTTTGTTATTTTTTAAGATGATGTTTGTGAAAGGTTGAGGTTAAGTAATGTTTTACTAAATTAATTTTTATTTTGATAAATATATTAATATTTTTATTTTTAAATAATTAAATATAATTTTTTGGGTATTAATTCACAATTATTACATTTATTATTCTGTATAAATATTTTGTAATGTAAGTGATAAAAAGGGAATTCTTATAAAATTTTACCATTTTTCAGCAAATTCAAGCTCAAACAGTTGTAATAATCCACCCTGGATCTATGAATCTTCGAATGGGACGAGCTTCAGATTTAAATCCATGTACCATATTAAATGCCATTGCCAGGAGAAGACGTCCAGGAGGTTTGGAACATAAAGATGCATTTCTTCCACCAATGATTGCCCGAGTAAAATTACTGTTTTTAAATGTTCCATAATTATAATTTCCTATTAAATATTTTCAATTCACATTTCAAATTATTATTTAATATTTTTATTGAAATAAAAAAAATTACAAAAAGGAAATCTGATTGAATAAAATTTTAATTTATTCTCTTAATCTCCTTTTTTTATTTTAATCATATAAAGAAACTTGTCATACACATAATTTAAGATGCAATAAAATATTATATTTTAAAGTTTATTATAAAAAAAAATTTTAACCTTCAGTTTTCATTTCCTTATAATAATTAACATTAAAAGATTTGAATGAAAAAAATAATTTAAATAACAAAATGAATATTAATTAAATTTAAATTTACTGCTAACATAATCTAACTTTCATGAAATACTAACGATACAATTACTTTTTTCAGACTAAGGAATTGACGCAAGCAATGGAAGAAGCTCGACTCCAAATTTCCTACACACTCCAATCCTGTCTTCAATCAGACGGCAGAAGGAGATACGCCACACCACCTCAACAAATTGCAGCTTTCAATCGTCGATCAAATCCGGAAATACTTTCGCCGCCAAGCACAGAGTGGATCAAAACAGACGAGGATGTCATTATTGGAGACAACGTTCTCCAATTAAACCCAGCAGAAGACTTCAATGTCCACTTTCCCTATAGGAGGGGCGAACTGAATGTACATTCGGGACCTGGTGGTAGTTTGAAATCGGTGCTTGCAGATTTGAAGGCCATCTGGGAGTACGTTTTGTCGAACAAACTGGACATACCGTTGAGGGATCTGAAGCACTATAGGGCTGTTCTGATTGTGCCAGATATTTACAATAGACATTACTTGAAGGAACTCACAACTTTGATGCTTTGTGAGATCGGATTTGGAGCCTGTTTTTTACTGCAGGTGTGTTGGAGTTTGACAAATTTTCACTACTATAATGAAGTAAATGAATAATATTCGTTTACTTCATTTAAAAAATGAGAATTGTATGAAACTTTGATTTAAATCAAAGAGCTTGTTTAATTATTCAATAATTTGGAGTTCATAAAAAATGTTATTATTTCAGGATCACGTAGCTGCCACATTTGGAGCTGGTTTGGGATACGCATGTGTCGTGGATGTGGGAGACCAAAAAACTTCAGTGTCCTGTGTGGAAGATGGCATCTCCCACAGGAACACTCGAGTGAGAATGGATTTCGGGGGAGGGGATATAACGCAAAACTTCTTTTGGTTGCTGCAGAAGTGTGCCTTTCCATACAAAAATGCCAATCCCTCAAACATACTCGACGCAATGCTGCTGAGTCAGTTGAAAAAAGAGTTCTGTCATGTTGATTTGAACATCTGTGGCTCACAAGAAAAAACTTTTCTCGTGAAACACCCTAAGAAACCTAGTGAAAAGTACACTTTGCAGGTACTTTTTTAAAAAATAGATAAAATACCTTAACAGATTCATAATTAGACATCAGATTATACTTATATATGCATATTTTTTGCACAGTTTTACATAAAAAATGCTTAAAAACCAATCTTTTAATGAAATCTGTAAATAAAAAATAAAAAATTAATTTTAAATGTTAATTTGTTGAAATATGTTAAAAATAGGTAGGGGACGAATGCTTGGTAGCCCCCCTGAGTTTATTTCAACCCGAACTCTTCAAAGTCACTGGTTCCCACGGAGTTCACGTTCAGAAAAGATACGCCGGCGATCCGGAAGATCCTCACGACGAAAGTTACTTAAGAGAAACCAGTGTGAGACTAAATACCAAAAATTCTATCCACAAAACCTTTCAACTAGGTCTCCGAGATTTTTATTACAGAAGATTTTAATTTCAATTGCAGCGTCGAGGCATAAAGGAGAGTTTGGAGCAAACGCTGGAGCTGCAGGAAGAAACAGCAGCTCCTGCAGCCACAGGGGAGGAGGAAGTCGTCGTAGACAATGTGGATTCTGCTCCCATTAGCTTGGCTAATAGGGATCTCGATGCACCGAGAGATTTCATCGTTGGGCCTCAACAGTTACTTGGCCTGGATCATGCTGTTTTGCAAAGCATAGACAGATGTCGTTAGTATCGTCGTTTTCTCAATAAACGTCTCAAAACGTTTTATTCGACTGAATTTCAGCAGATTGTAGTAACAATGAATCGTTCATTTACAGCCACTGACGATTTGAAACGAAAAATGTACAGTTGTGTATTGGTAGTGGGTTCTGGTATGAAGTTCCAAGGCATCGGTATGTGGTTACATAATCGCATATCTTTGCAAATCCCGTACATGTATAGAGCTGGTAAGATCCTCGTTTGAATTATATTTTAAGTTACCAAAAAAAAGTTTCAAAATGATCACTTATCAAAATGGAAACAGATTTTTTGGTGAAATTTGATAAACTAAGTTGCATATTTGTTATTTACTCAAATCCTAAGTAATTCAAATCTATCCATTTTTATTCAATTTATATATTGGACATTCATTGCAGAACAATTGGATATCATAACTCAACCAAAGGAAATGGATCCGGGAATGACAGCTTGGAAAGGTGCTGCCATCTCAAGTTGTCTAGAATCAGCGCAAGAACTCTGGATAAATCGCCAAGAATGGGAGAAGAATGGAGTTCGAGTGTTGAGAGAAAGAGCTCCATTCATGTGGTAAAATTGATCTTATTTATGAAATCAATGGTTCTGATCAACTTTGCTGCATTCCAAATAAATGTTAAAGACATTGTATTAGCAATAGGAGATAATCAATTTATAAACTGTTTGCTAATCAAAAGAACGTTATGTTACAATTAATGAGTTAATATTTAAAGTCATTTTTCACTTATGCAGAACATGTATAATATTTTTAATAATTGTCTCGGAGGATGCAAAACTGTTGCTCAGAACCTTCAAAATGTTCGATTCGCAACTGAGGTTGTTGGAGAAAAATTATCGACATTTGTACTCTTGTAAAAATGTAAAAATTATATTTATATGTACTAAATTACAATAAGAAAACAATTGATCCGATTCTCTTAATAAGCAGGATTTTTATAATAGGAATGTTTATTGTTACATATAAATATTTTAAAATCATTTTATACAATCAGTCTAAGAGATCTACAAGTTTGATGAGGTGATTGTCATATGGATGATATACAATTAAATCGGCTTCGAGCATAAAGCGAATGTAATGTTTATCTTCACCTCTTACCCTGATATACCTATCTTCACCTTTCCCAGTTACATATTGTCTTACAATTTTCTGTAAAATCAGAAATAATTATTTGTTATTGTATGTGCATTTCTAAGAATGAAAAGCATCCAAATATTATCTCTAAAGCATAATTTTATTGAGATTTAAGTGATTTAATTCAAATGATTTGAACATTACACATAATACTGTCTTATATCAAGTTTATATAATTTTTTAAGTTTTTGTCTACTCAATTAAATTAGTTTTCATTAATTTTATTAAAGCTCATTGCTTGGCTCATTGAAATTAATGGCATAAATGATATTATTGTGAATTCCCAGATTGATATAGAAATTTCTTGAAAAAAGTAATTCGAATAGTTAGAACATATTTCAAATATCCTTTTTTCATTGACTTTTATAAAAAGTTTTACATGAAAACATTTTTGAATAATAACATTGAAATTAATAATAAAATCTTAAAAAATCTTAAGAAAAATGTTGATTTTCATAAAGTAAAGATTTTTAAAAATCTGTATTTGCAGTTTGATTTAAAAAAGAGAAACAATTAAAACATCTATGATTTGTCATTATTTTCTTTATTTAATTAAAATAATACGATTAATTTTTTTTTTCAAAATAATCATGTTTTTTCCAACTCTGAATATATTTATTTCAAACTAATAAATTATTATCATTCAACTAATAAATTATTGCTTATGGATACAAATTGCTTAGATGTATAGTGTTCTTCATATTCACCCCAAAAAAGTCATCAAAGTCCTCCTCTTGAAATGTTCGATATACAGTATTATTCTGGAATGAAGATGCAGAATATATAACATTTCATTTTTACAGAATTATAACGATCATAAACACTATTTAATTTAATTTAAAGAAAGGGATTAATTTATTTAAGACTATTTAATCTGTCTATAACCTTACCAAATCTGTTTTTGTTTTTCCAAATTCACGAGAAATATTTTCTGACAAGACTTTATAATTTGTTACTTCTTGATTGATTTTATAATTTTCCTTCAGCTCTTGTATTTGATTTTTCTTTGCCATTAAACTGTAATAAGAAAAATGTACAAAATATGATTTTTTCAGTCAAATATATGTAATGTGTATATTTGAACACTAAATATTCAAACTTTGGAAAAAATTTACAGTAATTCCAAACAATTGTTATTACTTTTTAATATCACTTTCCAGTTGACTGATATCCTTCAGAACTCCCTCTTCTAGTTTCCTATTCTCTTTCAATACTTGATTCAAATGCATTATCAGGTTCTCATCCATATCAATACTATGTGGAAATGGATAATCTGTGGGTACATCTTTCTTTAATGTTTTTCTAAGAGATTTAAAATATTTTGTTTGCTTATCCAACATTTCTTTTTCTGTAACATTCTTAGTAAGACAAGTAATTTTCACATTTTTCAACTGATCTATCAGATATCGATGACTTTCCTCGAACTTTTCATTCACCAAAAGAAGGATTTCTTCCTTGGTCAGATCTAAAGAAATGTTATCAGGGTCCATTTCTGAAACTAATTTTAACCGATTATTAATTATGAATAAATTTACATCATTATCACACATAAATTATAATATTATTAACAGTTAATTAATATGAAAATAAGCAAAAAAGGTTCTTTTTAAATCTTTTTGGTAAATTTTTATATTTACATTTTTTTCACGTCAATGATTGCTGATTTGAAAATATCCCTATAAATTCGCAATTAAAATGTCAATTGTTATTAACTCTTTTACAAAATAGTTTATAATTTTAACTTCAATTAATCTGTCAATCAACGTTTAATCTTGAAAACACACTTTTATAGGTTAAGACAGTTATAAAAAAAGCATTTGTCTCCAGAATAATGAATTTAATTGAATACTTACAATTCATCCTAAAAATTCACACATGCATTTAAAACAATGATAAAAATTAATATTTCCACAATGATTTCCACACGATATTTTCACAAACAGTTTCCCGCTTCGATAAATGTAAACAACTCGGTTGTCATCCGATTACCTTCGTCGGTAAGGTAGAGCTCAGGATAGTTTTCCATGCAATTTGCGGAAATTATTTTTTTTTATTATATAATTCCACTAAACAAATATTTTTGGAATTAACTAAAACAAATTCCACCAGTTCTCATTCTCGAATTCCAATAATAAATATCATGAATTTTCATTTTTGTGGGAAAATGGAAATTCTCCCACACAAGCCTTCATTATTTTGGAACTTTGCTCACAGAGGTCCCCGCGAAAACTTTCCCCTCCGCTTTCTTTTGAATTGAGCTCGATTCGTGTGAAATACAGCACAAAAATACGAGTGTTATCGGGAGGACTCGGTTGATGACCTTAAGGAAATTAAGTTTTTGATCATGACTGTGTCGATCATCATGGACGAAGACAGTTCTCACGGTAAATATGCAATTGCGAGTTTTTTACGTTGTCAGTGTGCAACAATTTGCACGCGACACTTATCAGCTTATTTGTTTACATTCGAAAAGAAATCCGGATGTGAACTGTTGCGTTTTGGAGGTCATTCGATTGATTTAATTCGATTAATTGTGTTTGATTCGCAAGTGGCGAGATTTGAGATATAAAGAGTTATTTGAGATATAAAGAGGAGAACAAGTTGGAGGGATTTCGTTTATTTGTCTTCAGTTATTTTGTTTCTTAGGTATTATTGTCAATTTGACATTTCTTTTATTGGTTTTTATATCGTTTTTTTAATTAATAAGAAAATCTAAAAGTGACAACAAAAAGTTAGAAGATAATGACGAATATATTTTTTCAATTTAGGAGATTATGGTATGCAAGTATTTTCCTGTTTTTAAATGCAATTTATTTTCCCTTTATTTTCAGAGTCTTACATTACGAATTGGCTGGAAGTACTGCTAGAAAAAAATGACCAACAAATAAAAGGAATTATAAATCAAAGTTCATTATATATCCCGTATATAGGTAATTAATTAATGAAAAATATGAAAAAAAGTTTGTATGTACAGTGAAAATTTGAGAATTTAATTAATTAATTTATGTATAATAATTATTTACAGGAATCCCATCGGAAGTAGTAAAAACGATATTTCAATTGGCGAATCACTTTGAAATAAATAATACAGCCAAGTATTTAGCCGTGCATTTGTTCGACAAACTAATGTGTAATATATGTTGGAAAATTATACAAAAAGAATCCAATTCAAGTTTATGGCAGGAAGCTTTAATAAAGATGTCTGGCAAAACAAAATTGTATGTAATATCATGCATACAGATTGCCCACAAGATGGAGTCTAACGTGGAATTATCAATTTCGAGTGTAAGATATTTTACTTTTTTTATAACGTAATTTTATATTTCATTGCATGTTCTTTTAATTTATTTTTAATTGTTTTATTTAATACTTATTTATTATTACTTTTATTTATTATTATTATATAACTTGATAGCTAGATTTATATAAATTGTATGTAAATATACTGTAAACACAGCATAAACGTTTTACATAATATTTAATGGTAGGTA
>JABFPB010004142.1:0-15477 GCA_022817645.1 Ceratoteleas bidentatus | reverse complement strand
AGTCACGTGCCTGAAATGAACTTCCAGTACTTGCATTAAAAGTGCATTAATTTTACGGACATTTTTAACAGTGTAGTTAATATGTCAAGATAAATTTACTGCATGATTTAGAAAGAGTACTTCGAAGTCAGACTGATTTGGATTGATTCCTTAGCTCAAAAACGTTTCTCAAAAATTTGCCAGAAAGACTCGAGACCTAACCTAACAATTCACCTAGTAAACTGTAAAATTCCGACTAGTGGCCGGCAGTAGCTCTATTTTTTTTCACAGTGAAGATATTTTTGTCGCGGATTCTGTTTGAACAAATTATTATTAGAGGGCAGGGATGAAAAAGGTAATGATATGAAAAGGAGGAGAACGCGGTGGTCGAGGTCTATTTATGATTGAGCTTCGAATTGTCGGGAAAGGGATGTGAGGTTCGGCATTCGTCTTTGCTACGCAACGGAGAAACGCGCGCAAAGCCTGGCGATAATCGATCAATCGCCTTGGATAAAGGCGACCGAGTAAGTTTGCTTTGTTCCCGCGTTTAAGGCGGTTAATGGCTTAAAGGCGGCTTATCTGTTGAATATTGGGTTATGAAAACTAATTTTCGTTACAACGCGATTAACGTGACCGTAATTCCCTTACTTCGCGGATTAACCAACGAAAGAACAAAAGGGTGACGTCGACGTTCGATCTGTCGTCGAAATATTTGCGTCACCAAAGGCGGCGAAACGACCATCGCACTGTTCGTTGTCTTTGACGCGAATCCACGGGAGATTGTATGGAATTCGGCGAGGAATTCGGTGACCACTTTGAAGACGGTCGAATTGCGGATTCCGCCATTCATAAAAACGTTTCTCGAATCGCCACAGAGGTTTACAATACGATTCCCTGGTTGTGCTATGACCAGCTATAAACTGAAGGTGACCCTAGACAATATTATAAGGCTTGCCTTATCATAACCTGATCAGGACCTGGTAAGGTTAGCCTTATCAAATGATGTGGTTTCCTGACCAAAACCTGATAAGGCCGTGATCAGGATGCCACATCATAACCTCACTAAAATTACATGATCAGGGAGTGATCAGTTTTCCTGATCAGGCCCTGATGTGGCGTGCCACTTAAGGGGCGCACCACAACAGTACCTTACCGATGCCAACCGTTACATTCGACTAAATGCCTTATCAGGATACCTCGTTGGAACCTTATATGGTTTTCATGAGGAATCATCTGATGATGTTTGCCACATCAAATCCTGATAAGGCCCACATGTCTGACTGGAAAACCGCGAATTTAGTCATCCGCGTGGGATCGATTTTTTGACATAATCGCGCGGATTGCGGGTCCGTTGGTACGCCGTCGTGGTTATTAATCGTTCACAAATTAAATTACATTTCGATTATGCGCTCAAATTATGATCAATCATCGTTTAACAAAGGCGCCGCGTCTTTTTTCCCCCCGACGGGGTAACCAGTTAATTAGTTCATTTAGCCGGCATTACGGCGCACCGAGGCCATCGACTGCGCATTAACATTTTCGTAACAGACCGAATGTAAGCGGCGCTTTGCGTTAATCGAGCACTAACGAGGGCTTTTAAATTACAAAAGCCGTTACTTCGTCGTTTTAAATGCTCCAAGCGGTCGGATAAACGCGTTCCGACGACGCCTGTTTGTTCTTCGACAACAAATTCGTTTATCTTGTCAGCCAATTGGCGATATCTTCCAACCAGTCATAAGTGCACAGACTAAAATATCCAAGAGGAACCTCCATGTGGATATTTGGAAGAGAGGTTGTTTGAGGAAATTCTATAAGGAAGTGCCATGAAGAAAATGATTTAAAAATCTAACTTCAGTGAGATTTTAAAATAGGAGTTTTAGATCAGCAGGTTATGTCTGTTATGTCTAATGTGTAATAATTGAATAGTTTTGAGTTAATACAACACTTTTTGGAGTTATAAAATTTATAACGATAGAAATTAAAACAGCTCCAAATAGGAATTGAATCTACTCGGAAATGGAATTTAGAGTAGTTTCAACTCTCCACTATAAAAGCAGGCGTCTTTTAAGACGTTTTTGTAGAAAAGCCGTAAAAACATCTCAAACGAAAATGTTTTTTGATGAAGCAGACACTAAAAGTGTTTGTTTTTTTCGAAGACACTTTATTTTCTCGTGTAAACCAGTGTTAAAATACCGTAACAATTCCCATAAAATAATATAATTGGGAACTTTTGGAATTGTTGAAAACGCAATTTACTAAGTAGAACGTCCATGTCCAATAACATTTTCAAATAACTGTGACAAAGACAAATGAGGTTGGTTTAAAAAAATGAAATTGCAGTCACTCTTTCAGTGGTTTTTGCATCTCCGTGACAGTTATTTAAAATGTGAGTAGTCGCTTTACTTAGTAAATTGCGGTTTCCAAAATCCTAAAAGTTCCCAATTATATTATTTTATTGGGAATTATGAGGGTATTTTAAACTTATATTAACCATAAATCGAATTTTCCTTTTGAAGTGGGATTAATTCGAGATATAAGTTTAACTCTAATTACAATAAACTCAACATTTTTATGGGACTTTTCAGTTTCTATACGGAATTATATTATGGAACTTCTATCTAGAAGAGCCACATAGAAGTTAATTTTTGCAAGTGCAATTTCCCATTCTTATTCCATAAAAAATCCACACCCATTCGGCTCTCCAAAATTATTCGATTCGGCAAAAAGATTTTAGTTAAAAAACTTTTAGTCTTTTTTTTTACACGCCGGATTCAAAGCAGTCGTTTTTGCTGTCCGTCCACTCGTCGATAGCTGATTTTCTGTAAAAAAGACGAAAGTAATTAAACATCGCGCGCTCCGATGTCAGGGGCGTATTGCGCGCGACGTGCGAAACTTGAATTCTCCATGATGAAATATAGTGCGCTCCGAAACTCGCGCGGTCTTTTAATTTGGCCATATTTTCGTTCCTCAAAAGGTTCGTTCAGCCGTGACTTCACTTTTCCGTTCGCCTGTGGTGCCGGCGAACGCCAAGTGTACCGTTTTTGCGCCGTAATATAAGCCGTGAAATAATCCACCGAGACAAAAAACTTTTCGGTCGTGTACTTGTGCCACCGCGACGTTTCGCGGCCAAGAAAATTGCCGCGTTTAAAGTTCCATTTTGCGCAAATTCGTTCGACCCGGTGAAAAGCGCCGATTCAATTTCGAAAAAAAAAAAAAAAAAAAAAAAATGATGACCAGATTCTGAAAGATGAAAAATGTGTTAAATCACACTAGATCTGGTCATGTCTGACCAATGCTTGACCAAGAAATGTGATCATTTGATCATATTAAAAATGTGACCAAATTTTCCTTTACCAGAATTTGGTGAAATTCTTTTATAATTTGGTCAAAATCTAGATCTAGAGTATGAATGCTTTTTCTCGATGAATGCGAGAAAAAACATCGCCAATCATTCTTAGTTTTCAGTCGAGATTTTTTATGGGGTTCGCACGGAGGAAATTCATTTCGATTAGGAAGGCAGCGGCTCGTGAAGGGGCCATTTTTCATAGCAAAACAGTAACGCTGTATCTCCGGCGAAACATCGATTTTTCATGGAAAACTATGGATTGATAGCGGACGCTCTATTTTGCCGGTGATTGATAAGTTTCTTGTCTCGTGCAAGCTTCTCTGTTCGCGTGAAGAAACCGTTCGATTCGGCGTTATTTCATGCGCACTGTCAGCCGCACGCGCTCCCGATGATTTAACATACACTGACTCTCGCTTTGCTCGGTGCAGCGGCAAGATAAATAATTTCATTTTCAATTAACTCGTCGAGCTTTCATTCTTGCCGAGCGCTGCTATTTCTTCGCGTTGCTCGATATCACGGATGGGGAAAAACACAAGCCGGATATTGACGGGACCGTTTGTCTCCGAGCGCGAAAAACAAGTGTTAATAAATCACTTTGTGCAAGATAATTACTGACGAATCGGGCGAAGATGAAAACTTTTCATCGGGGAAAACGTCGAGAAAAATGTTTTACCAGATTTTAGAAGAATCGGAAAAAAATTGGGAAATGTGGTTAAGAGATTCTGATCAGTGATCAAACAAAGATCTGCTGCGGAAAATTTTATGATTTAATAACCATGTGGAAATACAGAAATCCTTAATAATAAAATAAAAGCGATGATAAAGTCAATGAAGGATTTATTTTGTTCACTGTTTCATTTCTAAAAATCAACCATTGCTAAAACGTAAAAATACTCTATCAAAATTTTACAAATTACTCAGTAATTTCTAAAAAAATTTTTGTGTAATTTCATAGTAATTCCTTTTTACGTAAAACAGTCGATTTGTACGTCTCACGAGTCAGTGGCCCAAAACCGCGCGAGCTCATTTCCGAGTGTCTCGAAGCTCATTAATTCGACCCGTAATGCCAGCAATCGCTGAAACGAATTATTCTAATTGTACGCACGGTTATTGATAATGAGCGCAGCCGAACCCTCGGAGCGCCGCGCACCAAGTATCTGGCATTCACGCCGCATTTAATTTGTTATCTGTCGAGCAGTAATTCTAACAAGGCGAACTAAGCCGCCGGATTATCCGACACGACTATTACGGCATCGACGCGCTCACACACCGAACGCCGACGCGAAAATTTATTATAAACCTACCGGTCATTATGGCGGTCATTGCGCCGCTTAATGCAGTCATTTGCGGATAGCGTATCGCCATTAACATCCGGCGCCGAATAACCCCGAAATCAAATGACCGCGCGATTCATCAAATATGAAAATTCAGTCACCGAAAAAACGTGATTCTTTCTCGCGAATAATTATTTATTAGTGTGCTTTGGTAAACGTCGAGAAATGCCGAATGGAAAGGATGAATTTTAGAATTCTAAGTGGTTTTCCTTAAATTATTCGGTAATTAAGGAAATTACGGAAAATGTTCAGTCATTTTTTATTGGGTGCTGCATGTTCGGGTACTGGTAAGAAAGAAAGGACCTTTAACTGTAATGTGATCCCTTTTGTAGTAAAACGGATTTCATATTAATATATCTCCAAAATTATCCAAAAGGATCCCTTTTACTTTGAAAGGGAAAATTTGTTGAGTAAATGATTTTTACAGTAAAATGGTGTCCTTTATTAGGTAAATGAAACATTTCAAGATAAAAGGACTAAATCTAAACGATTTTCGTTTTACCATTAACAGAAATTTTCTTAGAGTGTATGATTTGAAAAATATTGGTTACTTACTAATCGGATGCATTCTAACCTTAAAATGTATTAACTAAACGGGTTTGCTATTGATTTAAATTTGATCCAGTTTTCATAATATAGAAATTTTAGTAATGTAAGACAATTGGTAGACATCGAGTAACCTATACCTTTATCACCACATGTATAATTTCTTAAACACGGTGATTTTGGCATTTACGGTTTTTCACCCATAATTTTCCGAGAAAAAACTATGGGGAAAGTTGCGAACTGGTGTCCAAGGGCAATTGGCAGGTTTAACGACTTGAACAAGTTTCGCGAGACGATGCGGGGTTTCCGGGTAACATTATACATTTTGCAGAGCCTTCAAAAACTGTCGAATGAATAGTTCATTTCTTCGGCGTCGTCGCGGAATTCATGTCCGGAACAATTTGCGCCCAACCCGCCAGTTTGCCGTGGGATTGCCGGGTTTATCGGCTCGACAAAACTTCGTAAACATTTGCGAAACGTGACCGCAAATGCTTCATCGCTCTCGCTTTTTCGGTACATTGAACGACCTTTAATTCCGAAGTAAACGGTCATCTTTGAGGACATTTGAAGATGATGTTTCGTCTTGAAATTTTGTCTTGCAGAAAGTGCATTCCAAGAGAAGAGGTTCTGTTATTCCATACACTGAGACAAATTCGTAAATATAATAAAACTAAAAACAAGAAAATACCCGATAACCACTGTTTATGACACATATATGAAAATTCTTTGAAGAATATAGTTTATGCTTGTCATTTTCGTAAAGTCTGCATAAAGTTGTGCAAACAATTTCTTCAAATTTAGAGTTATTTTTCAATAGATGTTTGTAATTGCGTATAATTAAAAATCATATATTGTTTAATTTGCAAAATAATGGATTTCTTAATTGTCATTAATATTATTAAAAATAACAAATGTCAGTTCCAAGCATAATGACGACTTAATGGTGGAAAGTTTAATATTGGAGCTCACTTCCATAAATCACTCCCTGAAAATGTACGACTATTTCTCATGTCAAATTTGTATAATTTTAGTGCAAACTTTGCAACAAAATCACATAAATGTTATAAAACTAACATGTTTCAATTAATTACTAAATGAGATTCATCACATTAAGCCAATCCCCATTTTAATGCTACTACATTACTTATTTGCATAAAAATTATTTTCCAGTACATTATTTTTCAGGGTACAAATACATTTATATCATAAACACATATATTACTGCAATGGTATCACACAAAAATATCACATCAACTTTAATATCACCTGTCACCAATATCACGCATTTTCGCGGCTCTCTACAATTACAATTGTATCTGTCGAATTACTTTTCTCCGCGTACCAAATCTAAAAAACTGAACTGTTCCTCAAATTAGACCTACAAAGCAATTTGTACCCGGTTTACAGCACTCTGAAAACGTTCATCCGAAGCCATAAATACTTGTTAGCTTCACGAAATATCAAGTCAAATATAAATAAATAGTTTTCAGCTCGAAAAGCCGTGCTGCTTCGCTCGGATTACCTTCCGCTAAATAAACAAATGATCGAACAATTGCGCGCTCGTTTTCACAATGACGAACAGCTCGAATAAAAGTGTCTTCGTGGATTAAGGGAGGCCGCCGTGTAAAAGTCGGAAAGTCTCGTCGCGGAATTACATTGCGAAGCTTCCGCGCAAATTGATCCAATAGACGGCGCCAGCGCTCGTCCGATGAGCGCGTTCGAAAAATCCCGTCTAACGAAGTGTCTCTTCAAGATCGTGATTCTCGCTGATTTAAAACGGCGCGTTTCCCTGATATCCCCCGCTTCCGGTGTATTCTGTTACACCTGCTATATTCGGCCAAAAACGACCACAGTTTCCCGCCAGCTCGCCAACGTTAATAGCATATATAAGGCACGGTATATACGCCGGTGTACATTGTTCTTGGCATTCGCAGCGTTAGTCATGAATAATAAACCGGGCCACAACACCGGCGCAACCAAAAATTTATTCGCAAATAATCGATCAATTTTCAATGCACCGCCGAAGGCAACAAGCACGAAAGTATTTGTTCCGAAAAACTTATTGTTTGCCGTCCCTCGACGTCGATTTTGTTGTTGTTTAATCCCGCTGCAATTTCGCGACTTCGGTTCGCAAAGGGACCTCAATTATGTCGTTTTTTGTTACTTCGCTCGCTCCCATGAAATGTCGTGTTTTGTTACAGAAGTACGGTAAATCGAATGTTGAAATTGTTGATTGGGAGTGGTTAGTGTTTTACGGACGAAACAATATTGTTGTAAGGACGGGTGTTGTATTGGGTAATTTTCTTTTTTAACGATCGGCATTTTGGAATAAGAGGGTTGAGTTAAGTTTTTCTTTAGACTATAATTAGAAGTCTATATGCTTTATTTATTCGTAGATACAAGACTGGAAAAACGCAAATAAAGGTTGATGAAATTAAATATCTTCCGAAAATGCAATTTTTTCGCGAAATGCCCAATTCAGAACTACTCTGTCCATTAAGGATTTTCACTCGCCAAAACGAAAATGAAAAGAATTCGTTGAAATTTCACCAGAACATAGTTTAAATAAACATAAGACTAATTGATTTTTTTTTCAAATTTTTTAACCGTATTATTTATGAAATAATTATTAGTATTATTTATGAAATAATTCAAGTTGAAAATCTATGTTCTAGTCAAATTTTAATGAATTCTTTGCATGATCGTTTTGGCGAGTGAATATCCTTAAATCAGAATTGACAGTAACAGTTATTCGTTATATCGGCGTTTTGGGTTTCGGCCCGAGATATTACTGTAAATTACTTGGCCGCGACGCAGACTCCTGCAAGATTACTTAGGGTAATTGGATGACGGTAAAGACTGTGGGGGGGGGGGAGGGGAAATGTTCACCTCGACACGAAAAGACGGTCTCGCGGAAGACAAGGATAGCAATGCAGAAGACAGACGACGTTCTTTGCCAGATGCGTTGACTTCATGAAATTATATCCGGACAAAGTAAACCTTGATATTTAACTGACCAAACAGCGCGTTTGCGAAACGCGAACCCGTTTCACGCGTCGTTTCCCTTGGGGAAAAACCTACCAACAAAACGTCGACTTTTTTTGGATCCGCTTATACCACTGCAATACTCTAAAAATAGTCCACTGATAATGAGAGGAATTCTAATCATATGAGGATTTTCTGGTTTATGTCGATGTACGAATATTTCCTCTTTCGATAAGAATAAAGTCTTCTAAAACGGCATTCTCTCAACATAGAAATATTAATTTTTCTATTCACAAACTTATATTTTTATATATGTTTGTGATAAGAGGACAGATGGGCAGTTACAATAATCGCAGAATTGCCATAATATGGCAATTGACAGTTATATTATAATTTTCAATTATTCTTTCAATTAAATGTTAAAAAACACAAACGTACATGTCTAAGCCATAACACAACTGCCATAACACATTGGCGATCCTGCCAGGATCGTCATTGTAACGTTTTAAAATTCGTTTTAAAAATACTTCAATGGAACAGACTTATCTTCAACAAGTTTCTCTTTCTTACACCGTCAGCAACTAAAGAGAAAATACATCCATATTATAATTTCATCATAAGAAAAATTCATTCTCAAGGTAAAACAAGGATTTACAGTGATGCTTTTATTAATCAGTTGATGCCTTGCAGCATTAGAAGATTCGTATTTAGAAGACTTTCTTCTTATCGTTAACCCAATATTTTTTGCAGTGGACTTTCTGTAATTTCGTTAATTATTTTTCGCATTCTGGTATTACGGTGCGAACGCGAGTGGACTCGAGTTTAAAGCGCGGTTTCGTTGCAGCATTTTTTCGACGTGTAATGTTTCGGTACATTTCTTGGCGTTTTGTTAGTTTTTTGTAGATGTCGTTCGGGAGATTACTCGAACGCGACTCTTATGAAGATGTTCGTTCTCCGTTTTTAAAGTTAATGAAATTTTTGCAGGGGAAAAATTGGAAGTTTCGTCGAAGCACGCAAATCAGTGCAGGATCGATTTCAAGCGGTATCGGGACAAATCAAAATGACGTTGAAATCGTTTTGCGATATCGATTATTTAAATTGCTGGGTCGAACTTGAGGAACGACGCGCGACAAAATATGTTGGCGCTTACCGGACTCAGTGATTTCGGTGGACTTTTACAACAAATTTGAATTGCTATTTGAGGTGTTAATGCGCAGCGAGAGTAATACGTGGTTCAGACAACTATGCGGGTGCAATTAAAATGGTCACTGCGCAGAGTATATAGTAGGCTTAAGCGATTACGTTGTTGTGAGGACAATGAGTTACCGTCGCCGCAGCGTTTAAGAATGTTACTTGCGAGTCCGACAAAGAGTCGGACAAATTAACGTTTTCCGCAAAAAATTGTCAATTCGGAAATAGAAATTTTCAAAAAAAGTTTTCACATTGATTTCTTATGCAGTTCCAAATTGAAAGGCCGAACAATTAAAAAAAATTGGTATTTTCGTTAGTTTTGTTAGTTTCGTTAGTTTCGTTAGTTTCGTTAGTTTCGTTAGTTTCGTTAGTTTCGTTAGTGTATTAGTTTTGTTAGTTTTGTTAGTTTTGTTATTTACACATTGATTTCTTATGCAGTTCCAAATTAAAAGGCCGAACAATTAAAAAAATTGGTATTTTCGTTAGTTTTGTTAGTTTTGTTAGTTTCGTTAGTTTCGTTAGTTTCGTTAGTTTCGTTGGTTTTGTTAGTTTCGTTAGTTTCGTTAGTTTCGTTAGTTTTGTTAGTTTCGTTAGTTTCGTTAGTTTCGTTAGTTTCGTTAGTGTTGTTAGTTTTGTTATTTACCATGCTATATCGAATACTTGAATAATCTTGTTATACGTTTGTTTATTGTTTAATATATTGTTTAATATTGCAAATTGGAAATTCTTTAAAGTCAATTGAATTATGATAAAATTACAGTTAATTTTATATAAAATTCTGAATGCTTCTCGCAATAGTAGTATTTAACAAAACACAAGAAATTAAGTAAATAATATGGTCAGTTCTCCAAAAATTCACTTAAACCCATTTTTCCTCCGTCAAATCTCCACGAAAATCCGCATACTCCTTTCCCATCTAAAATCGCATTAACTTTCTCGCGCGCCATATTTGTTTCGAATAAACATGTATGCCGCGCTCATTGAACCGGATCAAACGGTCGCAGCTCTTTCCCGGATCCGCTCCACGGATTGCGAACTTTGATGAACATTTTTGCCTCCTTTGGCGCGCGACTCGCAACAGGATGAAAGTCTGCATGCATTCATTAACCGGCTCGTCAAATGTGGCGAAATGAAATTTTTATGTGACATCACGGCGCAAAGTGAATGCTAATGAACGCCGGCGTAATAACATAAGGCGTCGATGCCATATGACGGAAATTTCGTCAGCATCGGCTGCCTTTGCCGGCACAAAGAATTCTGCAGATTCGGCCGGGCTTCTCGGTATCAGCGCGTTGATACACGCCGTATGGACCAGCCTTTGAATAAAATATGGGATCCGCAGTGCATTTGCCGCTCTGCGACAGTCGTGCTGTCGCAGTGTCATTATTCGACCCGCGCACTGCGATCCCGACGTTTCCCTGGAAAATCCGCTGAATTAGCCGTTCCGGGGCAGTAAGGGGGGGGGGGAGGCGAGTGCGAAATTAAAACGCGAGGAACGGACGTTCCTTGTATTTATCGCCGCGCGAGCCGTCTTTCGCAATTTGTGCGATTCACCATCTATACGAACCATAACATACGGCGGTTATGAGGGGAGGAGCTATTGATTTCTTCGGACCAGCTTTTTTATCGGGATGTGAAGATTTTGAGGGGTCATCTTGGGAATAGCTGTATGGATTTGTAACGGCTTTTGGAGAATTGAAAGTGGGAGTTAAGAGACTGAGAAAAGTGAATAGTGCCATGTAATTGATAAAAGTGGCATGTTGAAATAATTTATCAGTGGAAGTTGAATAATTCTGGTTTATCACTTAAAATTGTACATTTTATAGTGACGAGTTTCATGTGTTAGCAGCTTTTTGAGGATATCTATTTTTTATTGACATCAATTTTTATTGAAATCTGGCATATTTTCTATTTTTTAGAATAAATAATTATATTTATAAAATTTCTTTAATTTACAGTAAAATCTCTATACGAGAATTTCTATGAAATATTTGAGTTAATGAACTGTAATTATTGAGTAATGAACTGTAATTCCCAAAAATTAATTATTATTGGGAAATTCCTCGTCAGAAATAATTTACATTAATTTTTTACAGTAATTCTGGATATATTCTAAATTTCGAGGATTTCTCGTTATTTAAAAAAATAAATGTCTAAAAACAACTCTAAAAACAATCATCTCATAATTAGAAGATTATTCTTATAATTAGAGGAATATTCTGCTTATAAGTGGAATATTCTTATTATGAGCGGAATCTTCTTAGCTTAAAAGATTTTCTAACAATTTTTTTCAGTGTATGATGGAGTTTTAAGATACACAGTTAAAACAAAGAAACTTTAATTTTTCAGACATTTTAAATAATATATTTTCGCTGAAATTTCTCTATCAAATATACTATATTTCAACATTACGGTTAAATTTAACCCAATATACTATTCTTAAAAATATCGCAACACACGAAATGAAGCCCCCGAGTTAAGGAAGCGTACTATTAATAAATTATAAACAGAAATCATTAAAATTTTCGCACCGCTCGTAAAAGTTTCGTTAACGGATCGTAAAAGTTTGTTGTTAGGTATAAGTTAAAATTAGAGAAGAGTTTGGGTATTTCAGTTTTATTATGCGTCCGTTTCGCGAATTATGATCTCGAATAACGTAACTCATTCCCGAGATACGGACGACGAGATGGTTCTCCCAAAAAAATAGAAATTCCATTACTTTTCTCGTCGATGGAATTTCAGGGAAGAAAATGAAATATTACACTTGCGCTTTTACGAATGCAAGGAGTGTATTCTAGATTACTAACGCAGTAAGTCAATAACAGGAATAAAATGGTGGTACATTTTTCTGCCACTGCTGAAATCGAAATTAATTATTTAGAGTATAGTGAATTACTGTTTTACCGACATTGACGAAAATACGGCTCTCCGTTGAATTTCAAAGCAATATTCTGATTCGCAAGTTCGTACAATGAATTCGTTCGGTCGTTATTTAAATAAAATCAATTTTTCACACAAGGTATAAATTCGTTAATAAAATGTAGAGTGAGACAACGTTTCTCCCGAACGGAAAATGCATAATAATTAGACGATGGAATAATTGCGAAAAAATAATGACGACTATTATAATAAATTTAAATAAGTCTTTCCCGGAATACGAAAACATTGCAGCGTTGTTTCCTAATGCAATAAAAACGTTGTAATGAAATCACACAATCGTATTTTAATAACCGATAATAACGTTATAAAAATTTTCCTGCGAAAATGAATTACCCGTTTCCGTCGGTGCAACGAACCTGAGGGTATTTTTACGCTAAGTTTCAGTAATTGTAATTGAAAATCGTCCGCAATCGAATTAATAAAATAGCATCCAAATATAAACTGTTATGTAAATTCAACTTGAATGCAATTACGCTTTGCATATTAATGAATAATCGAACAGCTGTACAAACGTAACTAAGTATGCGCTGCATTTTTGTTGCTGTAATGAATAAAAGCGGTATTAAATGTATTGGAATTTCGATAAATATGATAAAAATGCGACTGATGCTCCAACAAAAATTTAATTACGCGATTCAATTATGTTTTAAATAGTTCAATTATGCAATTAAGGAACACTAAATAATAATAAAAAATAATTCCAGATTTGATTAAATTATGAAACAGATAACGCGAGATTTTTTTATGTAAAATATTAATAAACTTTTTACGCAGTTATATTAATGGTAAATAAATGATGAAATAAAATGCATTGAAAATCCTGTATTAATGTCTTAATAGGAAAGAAACATAGGGAAAAAATGAATGGGCTGGTGGGAAGAAAATCGGATATTTTCTGTGCTCGAACTTGTCGTTTCGGTGCGCGAATTTGAAGCTGAGCCAATCATTTGGACGCGAAACGTTTTGTATGCCGGAAACGTGTCATTTCGGCAAACAATACAAACGCTCGATATAAAATTAGGTTGGACTTTCAGTTTTTGTTCGATTATTATTTTTACGCACATTCGTATACAAAGTCGACGAGTACAGAATTCGAATTGAATGAAAGGAGCAAAAAGTTTTCGTGCGCGCTACCGTTTTATATTTTAGAATATCAATCGATCGCACTTAAGAAGTTCTGCATAATGCAATACAATTTTTCAATGGACCTAAGTAATTTTTATTCCAATGTATATCACGTGTGCGAATTATTTAAACTCCTGGAAAAAATATACTTTTTCAGAGAAAGGAATTCAATTTTAAAATAAAAAGTTTCGTCCTCTTTATGTAAAATCTATGTAAAATCATTTTAAATGTGAAGCACTTTCTTATTCAAAAAGGTTTTTTTTAACTGAAATGACCCTTTTAGACTCATTTATAATTTTGTTCGATTTGAATAATTTGAAAAATGCGTTTTCTCTATTCTTAAAATATTATTAAAAACTAGTCTCCATTTAGTAAGTAATTTTTCAAGACTAACGAGTTTTTCGTTATTAAATGCACGGAAATTGATATAAGATTCTAAGGAATATTAAAAAAATATAAATTTTCAAGAATATTGTTCTTTGTAGTTTTTAGCAAGTTATTCGTTTCTTCTAGTTAGTAGTTTCGAGTTATGTTGTTTTTAGAAATGTTATAATTAAATTTAAGGAATACTTTGAATTCTTCGTTATGATCGTCTTTCCTTTCTCATTATTGAATTACAGCTACAGTATGACTTCAAACATTTATAATGATCAATTCATTTGTCAAATTAAATTTGCCATTTGTCTACATATTTCTTCTTTAAGTTTAATTAATTTGTGAAATTATTTGTAAAATTTACAAAATGTAATAGTAATTTTACTCTTCGACAGCATGGTCACACTGATAAAAAACAAAGTAAAATTTAATTCATTACTTTTCCAATGTAATAATCCCATTTAAACTCCAAATAACAAGGTTTAATATCGAGTTTTAAAGAGAATACCATCCTCCTTCCACCAAAATTGAAATTCACTACACTGAAAAAACTAACCTAAAAATTTGTTTTGAATGAAAACGATTCCTTTTAAATGAAAAGGATTCCTCTTCTGCCAAAACGATTTCTTTTGTGCCAAAATGCTTTATTTTGGCCCAAAGGATATTTTTAACAGTGTATGTACATTATACCTTGTCCGTAAAAAATTGTACATTGTACAATTTTGCTCTAATTATACGACATTTTGCACACCATTTTTCTCAGTATCCATTGTAGCTTCCATCGCGGCGAACAATCGCTCTTTCACCATTCGCTCCGTCAAAAAGAGCTCTGCCCCTCCCGCATCCGAAACAGGCCACCAAAGCGCGATCGGCAGTTAATTTGAGTTTGCTCACACCCCGTCCCTTTTTGCGAAACGCCCGCGACAACGCAAACAAAATCGAGCGCCGATCGTGATTAAACGTATCAATGGCCGCGAAAATTGTTCGGCCGCGGGATAAAAAGCCGGCGTTTAGGTCGCCGGGGAATAATCAGCGTCGCATAATAGAGCGTCCGCCGGTGGAATTCAAATGAGCCGGCGTGGCAATTATTTTCTTTGCGCGGACGGACACTCTGAAATGATCGCCATACTGTGTACGTGCAGACGCTTCAACACATGAGAGGTTAACGTACTTTCCCACGTTAACGCGTTTACACGCGCGTGTGTGCGAAAATCCGATGCAGTTAACGTCACCGCGAGTTTGAATCTGATTTCCAAGGCACTCGCGGCGGCCGTTGAATAACGTCCATTGTAATTAAGGCACCACTTCGTTTCGAGTTTTTCTTGCACGGCCTTTCCACGTCTCGCTCGCGTGCCGGACTTTTCGAGTGGGCGCGGATTTTCCCCACCGTTCACTCCGCGATGTTTAAAAAATATTGGTAAGGATGAGAGTACCGTCTTCTAAATATGAACTGAGTTTCAATGGCAATCCTGGCAGGATCGCCTTTTCAAAATAGCTTAAGATATTTGTATAGTGAAATCAAAATCGATAGAATTCGATCAAATTTTTATGAAACATTTTTTTTATGTTCATATCATGGACTTTAATTATCCAAATTTTCATCAAGCTCCACTAGCTGGTTTAGGAGATATCCGGTGTCAAAGTTGGAAAAATCCG
>JABFPB010004141.1:0-15474 GCA_022817645.1 Ceratoteleas bidentatus | reverse complement strand
GCAGTACACCTTATAAATATTAATAATTTAACTAACTAATAAAACATGTAACCAAATAGATCAGAGAAAAAAGGTAATTTTGATATCTAAATTTAGTATTAAAATTCAGATTATGATTTAAAATTGCGATTTTATCTATATTTACTCCTATACATATAAAAAAAGTGTCTCAATTACGCCGTTTGACCTCAGTTTATAATAGGAATAATTTGTAAACGATTTATTTGAGAGACTTTAAATATAATAATGACTTTTTAACTAGTGATTATTAATGTTTCACTTTAGAGAATCAGTCTTGTATAAGCTTTTGTATTATTTGCTATAAAATCACGTCCGACGTGTTTTGCAATTTCACAATTTTTCTCTGTAAATTATTCTCTGTAAAATATTATAAAACTGCATAAATGTAGCATTGTGTACAAACTGTGAGTTTTATAGGTGGCTGAACAAAAATGTATTTTTAAACCATAAAATGTACCTATCTACGCTTGCTTTCATTATTAATTATGCAAAGGATCGATTGTGTGCGCGAGTTCTGTACCATAATAAAAATGTAAGCTGATGACAAAGTAAATACATTCAATTGCAAGTGCATGAATCATAAATAACTTGCCACAAATCCATCAGAAATCTCCCAATCGTTTTCAGTCAGAAATCTCCCAATCAGTTATAATGTTCCAATATAACACTTTATATTTTCCTCTCAAAATAATATTAATAAATGTCATAAACCAAATGATAATTTTGCATTGGCTAAATTGATTTTGTAATCAATAGTAATACAGTGCCCCAATGTTACACTTTATGAACTACATTACATCACAGTTCAAACAAGTCTTTCCGACTCAGACAATTTTTTTGCAATATTACACTCTTTCTGCAAAAGAAGTATTGAAAATAATGTTATAAAATCGTCGATGGAGCAAAGTTCAATTTAGACCCACTTGTCCTACATCGCCTTACATAATTCGTACTTAATAATACTTTTTATCGATCTCTATTAATATACAAAAAGTTAACGATTTTAGCCAATAAAAATGACGATATACAAAATATGCTATCTTTCCATCATACATTAAATCTTTGCCAAATGTTTCAATAATATAAAAGACATTTTGAAAGTGATTTTGAAATGTATTTCCTACCAGGTAGGAAACTTCCTTAAATAACATAAGATTCGCTCTACAGTTTATTGGCTGGCAGAAATCACAAGTACAGACGTTTCATTCTGAGGTAGACAAAAGGAGGAAATAACTGTAAATGGTGTGAGAGCATAAGAAATTAATGTATTAACTGAACGGGTAATTTCTGAAAGCGACGGGGGAAAAGTCGTATAGCAGTGACCCTGTCGTAATTGTTCTTTTACTATATCTGTGATTATATAACAATTATTACTTTTTATATGTACAATTACAGTTTCATTTAGTCGTTCAGGTAACCATGATTGCTTCCTTAAAGAAACTACCATAAATTTGAAACAAATTCCCACAATGTACACTTTTTTCTATTTACCACACTATTAACAAACTGCATTAATAAAATGTTAAAAAAACACTGTCATATTTTTCCAAAATGTCACGAAATTACTTGTGACGCAATGTGCATCGTACAAAAAGTGACGTCACACGTTCATTCACTATTTTTATTTTATCGCGCGCGATGATTCGCGCAAACAAAAAAAAACGCCGATACTCTTGTTCCCGTCCTAATATTTACCGACCAACTCATCTATAACTCTCCTGCGGCGTCGCGTATTTGCATTGTTATATTCAACAAGCTCGGCCAGATACTCCCCCAGAGCGAGTCAAACTCGTCATCTAATCTCACGAATTTATCGGCCGTACGGAAAGTTAACTCGTTTGACTGACGAGGAGCGTTTGACGGCGTTTTCCGAACGAGACTGGTTCGTCACCAACGTGCAAAAATTAAGCACAACCGCAGCTGATTAAAGCACTCTGGCGCGTAAACATTTATTACGTGTGACTCATCCTCTTATCTGCCGTGACATTTACAACATAACCAATACCGTTAATTGAATTCCGGGTGCGAGACGGAATACCGGGAATACACGCAACTTTCACGAGTATGCTGATTTTCGAGTCGCAGACACAATTTTCGGGTTTTGCGGTTTTATTGGGTTTGTGAGAATAAAGGAAAATATTCGGTTAAATTGAAAGTTTGTAATTCTGAAAAAGATTTTTTTTCTTTTATGATTGTAGTTTAACTGTAATTCGTTATTTTATATTTAAATGGGGTATTTTATTAAAAGGCTTGGATCGTAAATTGGAAACAATTTTATGTGACCAAAGAGCCAACCAAGAATGTAAAAAGCAAACTGATTTGATATGGAATTTTTAGATATAATTAATGTGGAATTCACCTTCAAATGTGCTTCAGATATGTAAGTATACTTAAGATATTCAGAGGGAAAAACCAACATTGATGAGCTCCATTCAATCAGGAACAGATCGAAATTGAACGAAATATCTAATAAGGTGGCGAAATAAATGAGTTGAAAAAACGCCATTTCAATAAATGGAACAATGAGGTTAAGCAAAACCATCTTAAAATTGAAAAGGCGACAAATTTTACGGAAGTTTTTCTTTTTCTCTTTACGGGTTAGGAGACGCTTTTTCTTATCTAAAAATAGACCACTGACATAACGAAATTTGTAAATGTTTTAAGTAAACAGGAAATTGTTTCCCATTAACCTACATATAAAAATAACAGTTCATAAAATAACAAATTAATCGACTAAATGCTCAATATAAAATTACACAATTTGAAGAATCAACTTTTAAATCATAAACATTTCACTATTTTCGATCCAACGAATGTGCACACCTTTGTTCTTTTCATTAAAAAAAAATGCAAGGTACATTGATCTTTGTTTCAGTCTGTTTCAATCGGTATTTTATCGAAAATCTGATATCATTTTCGATATCAAAACCATAATACTGAATTCATTTCCTTCATTAAGTAATACAATATTGCGAATTTTTACTTTTCTTGAATAATTCGAGTTCAAAACTGACACAAAACAAACATGCATTTTTATCCCTTTTTCGCAACACAGGTTAGCTAGTGAAATCTAATTTGATATCAAACAAGTCCCACGTTTTCAGTGGATAATTCATTTCCTCGACAAATGGAATTCAAAACTGCGTTTAACGATATAAAACGGAAATGACAAAATAAGATTATCAGGAAAATTGAATCACTAGTCGGAACAAAAAAGTCTGCGGCGATTGCATATTCCATGACTCAGTGCTACGATTCTTGATGTTTTCACGACTTGTCGCCTCGTGCTAACTGAAACGAATTTTCCACTTCTTAATTGTATTGCTGGAACAAATTGTAAACATTGCTTTGTCTCCGTAGTTTGAAACGCATTCGTTTTCCAACGGAACTTTGTACGCGATCCAATGATTGCCATTTTAATTGCACACTTTTCACCTTAACTCTATATCATTTTTATACAAAGACGTCCACATATAAAAAATGAAACTACAATATAAAAAGAAAATATAAAAAAAATTTTCTTAATAAAATAGTTGTATGAAAACAATTTATTCTCTATATTTTGACTTTAAACTTTCTAACTAACTATTGATAAATTTTGTTTAATTAAAAATTTTAAATTTATACTTTAACTATTTGTCTTTTTTAATTACATTAATGAAAAATGTATGTGAAATATAGTCATCCATTTTGCGAATTCTCGTTAATTTAATCTGCCAAATAACGTAAGGTAACATTCATTTTTCGAAGATAATTATTCCCTCGTGAGTTGAAGTATGGTAAAGAAAGTAGATCCGAGTTGCGGTTGGGTGCGAGCTATCGCATCACTCATACAGATTGCCCAACTCACGCTCATATATAATTCATATATGGATCATGTCCGACTTTGTGCCATTATATTGTTATGTGATATTGTATTCATTGTCTGCCTATATGATCTATATGTGGAGGCAGATTGAATTATTTGTGTTTATACGTCAGCGAAATGCAGTCATTGCACCCGGCAAAAATATTTTCTTCGCAAAATATTTCTTGACAAAGATCGACTGTGTGAAATATAATGGAATTTCGAAAAACAATAAAAAACAGTATCTTACTTTACGTCAGTGACAACTGTTTCCTTTTGTTGAATTATTCGAGAGCAAGCTTTTTCCAAATTAACAAATATTGTCGTATTTACACAAGCATCACTTATCAGACGACATTTAAGATTTCTTAAATACGAGACATTTGTCGTCACTTTAATAATAATTATAATGCAAATGCCGCAGTTGTGGGAAACAGTTATCGTTTTCTTAACAGCTTTGATCTTCAACATTGATTTCACCTTTTATCTTTACAAGAAACAACCTAGAGCTTTGGGCCATTAAAATTCACTGTTATCATTTTCCTTTACAAAAAGTAATTTCTATCTCAATTTGCAATTTTTAATCCTTTTCCATTCGATGAATGAAAAAGTTCTCTTTTCTTCCCCAAACATAATTTTGCCATCACGGTGATAATAAACAAGTCAGAATGAAAAATGGAGATTGCAAAAATTGTATCTCCAAAATTATGAAAAACCGAAATTGTTTCACTAAAAACGTTTTATAGATATGGGCTCCAAATAAACTGGTTCATCGCATGAATAAATCTTCAACGATCAAAACAGCAATCAGAACAGTAAAAGTGATATCGATAAGTCGTCGGTTTTCCCAACGCCAGCTTGAAAGATGAATCACGGTCGTTTAATCGACACAATTTCGTAAATAAAACTTGACAAACTGATATCAAGGCGAAGTTTCGTGAAGGATACTCCCCAACCAAATATTCTACATGATCAACCGATTTACATCCTTATGTATTCTATTTGGAGTACAAATTAACTAATTTTTAGTTAATAATTAACTAAAAATTAAACAAATATATCAACAATAAAATGTGAAAGTTGTAAAAACTGTTTCCAATTAATTAGTGAGTTACCTTTTTTTATTACAAAAAATTGTTCTGAAAACATTATATTCAAAGTGAATTGAGGGGAGACACTGAATTATGATAACAAATGGGCTGAAAGAATGGCCAAAACGTTGGGAAAAAGAGGCATAAAAGTGAGCATTTTCGGGTTGGGAGTCCCCTTAATTGATAACACTGTTGACTTTGCATTCGCACCGGTCGACTGCCAAAAATTATGCGTCTGAACAATTTGTAATTCTTTTGTTCCTTGCAACGGCCAAATAGCCTGTTTTTATCTTGTATTCGCTGTTATTTACGTCACGAGAACCACATCCACATGACGCATTGATAAACGACTTTCATCGCGGCGATATAATGTGCCGATGGAAAGGAACATAGCTCTGACGCACGTGATTCCCAAAATGGTCGAAATACTTTCCAGGTATGCGTAAAGGGTGTTGCGATTATAATCAAGATTTCGCGTAATTAAACACGTTTTCCTAATTTACGTTGGATAAAACGATACCACTGCGAATGAAAACACAAGATGGTTCAACGACACTGTTTTCTAATTAGAACGTATTTTCGTCCACTAATGGAAACATTTGAAGGTCGGAAATTGCAGGAATTTGTAATTTTTGACTAATGAATTGATGTTTAGATGGAATTCTGCTTTATGTCTTTTAAATGACGGTTTAATATGAAAAGAAAATAAAGATTATATTAATAATGTTATATGTATTTTTACGTGAGAGAGTTGAGTTTTTAAATTCTTTGGTGGCATTATATGTGTAATGCATCTTGATCTTCATGTGGTTTTCAGGTGTAATCCGAGGATACTTGCTTTCGTTCTGAATTTGCGTTTGGTTTTATATTTCAAGAGCAGGTTTTTATTATAATTGGTTGTGAAAGTTAGTGCTGGGAATTATAAGAAATGTATTTTAATATTTGTTATATTACGCTTTTTTATTGTTCAAAGAACAATAATTTTTTAAATTACATTTTATAATGGATTGATTTCTAATATTTGATTTTTTTGTAGTGCTGTAAGAAATATTATTTGTTTTCACAAATATGAACTGTTAAATTTTTTGAAATATAAAAGAAAACACAAGAACATATGAGAGATGTTGATAACAGTATATTTTCATTTAAATATTAAAAACAGTTTGATATGATTTCCAAAAGTAAAATCCTTCAAAGGAAACAGAATGTGAATATCCTTTGTCTTATTTGTACATGTCAGCATCTCGTTCAGTGATCCACTGTGAAATATAACTTTACTAACAAGTTTGATTTTTAATCGTACCCTTTCAATCGGTACAGAGGACCAATCTAACATAAATAACCATGATTGAACTGCTGCATTGATTAAAAAAAATGTTTCATAAATCCTTTGAATGCATCTTTTTATTTTTACCAATTGGTCGAACATTTCAATATCAGATCTATTATTTAAAGACACGTAAATGAAAAGCGCAAAAAGTAACTCAGAAATAAAAAATCTATCTCTTTCCAATGTCGCTACATGCAGTATTCAGTCTCTGCAATCAAGTACTTAATTTAGAGCGATGTTGAGTTTTAAACGAAGAAACTTTTCTCAAACAAGGAACCTTTCAATTCGGTAATAAAACATTTCAAATGTGTATTTAAGGATGTTCTTCTCCTTTTGTCCTCGTGTAAGGTTATAGGTTATGTCATGCATTATGTAACGACTTTTTTTAAATGAAGTCGTTAAAAACCAGAAGTTAAATTTAAGTATATTCATTGCAAAAAAAAACTTTTAAATGAAAGATTTTTTAATATAAGATAAGAAATGGTGCTGGTTTTTTTTCAAACAATTGTTCTTTTAGCTGTCATACGAAATTCAAGAACTTCTCATTATTTTTAAATAAAAACACCATTAAAAATCGGTGAGTTCTATTATTTGTAGAATTTGCCAGAAATCGCCATCCTCCTACAATTAAAAACGAAAGAAGTTAATTTTGTGATCCAAGTGTGCAAAAAAGTGAGACTCATTCTCACAAATCTGAATTGTCAGTAATTACGCTTTCGACATGTCGTTAACATAATCCCCATCAAATTCCAATTTGCCTCCCGGTAACATTTTTCAAACATATCCATACCTTTGCCATAAATATTCCCTCCACGTACCCGAAGGGTTAATGTCCCGTCCACCTTCTGAGCCCATTTTTTTGTTACCGTTCCCCCAGCGATGGTCGACCATAGATACGCGTCCCCCATAATGAAATTCCGGGTGCCACAAGCCGGCGATATAAATTTGAATAAATGCTAATTCCGTTTGGCAAAAAGACGGCGGATCGGCCGCCGAGGTGACGTTATTTAACAAACAAGGTCCATCGCCAGTTACGTCGCTTTTTCACACATGCCGGCATTATAGGGCAGCGACGCAATCTCGTTAGGTTATGTCATCGATACGACCTTTCCTCACTGTTGCTTTCGCGCGGCGTCCGCGCAGCCTGTCTCTGTCTAAGAATAATTAAGCCAGCTATTTGCATCGTTGCAGTGTTACCTTCTCGTTAGAGCTTCGGTCCAAGAGACTTTCGACCTCGATTCGCCGTGCGATTCTGACGCCCGAAAAACCACGGACAACTTTACGAGCGTTCGCTTATCGGCGAATTAGCCTGACTACTTTATTGACGAGCGATGTCAGCGGCACGCGTTGCACAACGCTGAAACGCAAATTGAGCTGTAGTGATTTCGAGGCTAATGCTTTGTTACGAATTTTCGTCATTGGTTGTGTCATTTTGGTCCTCTTTAGATGACGCGTTTTCAGGTAGCAATTTTTTGGGGAGGAAAATTAGGTTTTAAATGGAGATAAATTCAGGTTCTAGTAAAAAAATATCTTTTCTGAACGAATTCCTTTTTTAGAAGAGTAATCGTTTTGAATGAAATTTACTTTTTGAGCACGAATTCTTTTTAGCTAAAGAGGTGAGAAAATTGGGGACTTTTTTTTGAAAAAGGTCATTTTTGCCAGAATTTTTCATGAATTTAATTAATTTTGGAGTTAGGAGAAAAAGTTCGTGTTCTTCGGTGGAATGTAATGAAATTTGAATACAAGAAAAGACAAAGAAAGTAGGTTGATTAGGTCAAAAGTTACACGTCCGGCAAATGTGGTACTGGTTTTTGCTCGCGTTTCGGACGCAACCTGTTTTAAGCAGGTGCTGCGATAGTTTCAGACTTGAGAGTAATGAGCGATTCTTTGTGCATGTTTGATTTACTCTGAATAACGAATTTTGAACATTTGAGTATGAAGAATTTTCAAAATTTAAATTAAGAATTTAAAAATTAGTAAATAAGTTTCTAAAATTGTAATTCGAGTATTATCTCTGACAGATGCAATTACATATGTAATTTTTTGGTTAAAAAAATACAATAATCTACAAATCTTAACAATATCCCCCCAAATAATTTCTTTTTCGATATTCCTTCTACTCTTCTAGACTTTTATCCAGAACAAATTCATTTTTCATTACTTTTTATTTATCTTGCAAAATGTTTATCGTAAGTGAATTCCCAGAAGTAATACTTCATAAATGAAAGACACTTTAATAGCCTCCTACTCCATCCAACAATTGCCATCGTCCAATCAAAAACATTAAAAAACCAATCACCTAATGAAAAGAACCGCTGAACACATTTTCCCTACAAGAATACTCATCAACTTCCAGCTTTTTAAATCACCAATATTTTTCAGGAATGACACATAATGTCGCGAAAATCGGCAAATCGTTCGAATTTAGACAAACTTGCTGTTCTCTATGGATGCGCGTCATTGGTTAATAATAGATGGATTTGCACTATAATCGTCAACGTGCGAAGTTGTTAAACGGTTTGCGTATGGTAATCAACGCATCTCCCAATATAGATACACTCTCATGAATCGGGTCTACCGATACAAAATTCAAATGCCAGTTCGATCAATCGGGCCGGCAATTGCGAGTTTCCGCAGCCACGAAATTTCGCGTTTCGCGACTCGGCGCGGCCGTATCGTAACAAATAATTTGCCGTGCTGTGAATGAATTTTAATGAACAATTAAAAGTCGCGCGTTCTCACAGAGGAGTCCGATTATGGACCAATTAGGGGATATGCGCGCAACTAATTATGGCCCTAATAAAACGTTGCGAATTTCAGCGTCAATTAGCCACGCGAGTGAGAAGAATGCTCGTCTCGCGGAAATATTCGAAGAATCGAATTCGCGGGATAATTGCGTAGTTGCGATGACACGGAAAGTGATACTTTTCGGATGAGCGGCTGTTTTCTTGAAACGGCGAGTTTTGCGCGACGAGAAAATTGTAGAAAAAAATGAAAAACTGGTTATGAAGAGTTGATGAATTTAAGTTTTTTTCGATTAATAATTGTGAACAACCGATGTAATAAATCATTAACAATTTATGTTTATTTACAAATAATTATAATAATGATTTATTTACATCTGCAACTGCATAAACATATATTTGAAAAAAAAACAAAGTTTGTTTATTTACAAACAAAACATAAGCAAGTAAACAACAACATAAGTTCATGTGTAAACAAACATTCATTTGTTTGTTTGTTTACACATCAACTTGTGTTGTTGTTTACTTGTTTATGTTTTGTTTGTAAATAAACAAACTTTGTTTTTTTGGGAGTTAGGAGAACAAATGAATGTTTGGGCAAAGTCGTATGTGTAAACAAACAAATGAATGTTTGTTTACACATAAACGATTTTGCCCAAAGATTTTCTAATGAACAAAGCTATTAGTTACAATTTGCGGCAAACTTTCAAACGTCTTAGCCCCTCTTCTGATCCATTTAAGAAAGATAAATAGGCGGCTATAAAGTTTACAAATGTTCGACCGGAAGTTCAGTCAACGGCCCGAATTTCGCCAGGGACGTTCGGCTCTTATCATTGGTCGATGATTATACAACTGCTTACTTCCTGTTATTCTTTCCTATATGGAGACCACCGCCGAAGAAAAATGTCGGTCGTAAAAATCCGGCGACGATAGTGTCGGTAAGACACATTAAGCTGCCATTATTACGTGCTTAGCATTAGTAAGTCAATGACGTCGCGCCACGCGCCATTTTATTTCAATATTTTGTTTTTACGCACTAAATATTTCATATTTATTAGCGAAAGGTCAATGCTATTTTAGAGATACGCCTTTCCAGTCGCTCAGTATCAAATATGCAACGTTTTAGTGGGTATTTCAGGATATCTGGATGCCCGTGTCAAAGTCAGTTTATTTCCAGTCATTACAAAGTAACGTTTCATTTACTTCAGACTTAATGAATGAAACGCGGGAGGTGTGATATATTCGAAATCGGGACAGCTTTTCAAATCCAACTGCGTTTACGCGTATGTTTAATTTTACTTGCGATATCGATGTATAATATTATTACGCCGCATTCCTCGGCTATTATTAGCGTTGGAATTTTTTTTAAGTATATTTTTGTTTGTTTGCCCAAAAGGAATGCCGTTTTCTAAAGTCAAGTTTGAATGTTTGCTACGTAATTATCAAAACTGTCAAAGTTGTACTAATCAAATGAGTAATGTATCGCGCGGTAGATAAAAGGTCGGCAAAAAGTGACAATTTGATTTAAAATCAAAACATTGAACCGTTGAAGCTTAAATGACTTTGAATGGCATTATCAAAGTTGTCGCGTTTTCGAACTACAGTCGGGAGAGTAATTATTACTTATCACAGATATTCATTGATGATAAGTGAATTGATTCACACAGTTTATATAATGCCTATCTTCTGAAATGTGGTTTTCCGTTCATCATTGAAATTTATTCGCCAAAATGTAGCATACATTTACAAGTGTTTTATTACTTGCATGTTTTCAAAATTGACGTTTAAGGTAAAAAAGTACGAGCGTCATAACCTCGCTATTACTTGTTTTTACTGGAAACTGTATGTTATTAAATAATATTTCCAATAGAAAAGAATACTGAGCGAGTTTATTCAAATACCCGGCATTGTATTTAAATTTTTATTGACAAAATCTATTTTTCAACTACTTTTTCCAGGTTCTATTCTACTTTATTCAAATAAAATCTTTTATTAGAAAATATTTTTAAGAAAAAAGATATTAACAATAGAAAGGAGGACAATTGAAATACTGAAAACAGAAAAGTGTTAACCGTGAGGTTAAGACTTCAAACTGTAATTTATTTTGACATCAAAAGCAAGTTTTTGAGTTAGAGTTTCATTTCCGACTAATTGCACTCACGAGAGACTCAATTGTATTTTAAAAGATTTGTAGCCGAAGAAATAAAAGATCGCGTCAATTTTGCGTTCAGAAGCCTTTGGCATTTTCTGCAGACCAATGTCCAACATTTGTTCATGATTCCAACTAATTAATTGTATCTGGTTGCACTTTTTTCATTGTTATTCGTTCGATTAGGTTAATGAAAATGGAAAAAAATTACCGATATTGCTTCAAGTTAACGAATTTCATTTTGAACTGTACACATTACGTATCTGAATTATTCGTGCTATTAAGTTTTAATTAAGTTGTTCGAAATTTTCATATGAAAAGAAGATTGATCGAATATCGAAACTGCGTTTAATTTCTAGAATTGACAAACATGCGGAGTAATGAAATCAATGTTACCGTAGCAAATATTTCTCTTTTATATATGCAAGACAAAAAATTAAAATGCCGATTTAACGATATATTAATAAAGTATTGCATTAAGTCAGCACTAAATGTCGTCGCCAGAATTTTAAAATAATATTTGTATGTCAAACAAGTTTTTGTGCATTTGGAATTTATAAGAGTATTTTAATACGCTTCAATATTAAGAGAATAATAACAAATTAAAATAATTATACATATATACCTTGACAAAAAAACCTTGTTAGTTGCTAATACGTGTTTTATTCGATGTTATTGCCAATGACTTAAAATCGACAGAACTTATTTTACACGAAATTTTCAAAATATTTCATCATCATAAACGAGTCTGTCATAACAAACATTTGCGAAACTCCACTGACGAAATGAAGATGTATACAAGCATCTACGTCTATACATGTCGTTCATTCCACTCGGATTTAATACTGAATCGTGCACGAAATACTAAGAAATACCCATAAATTTGAACTTGATCAACAGGATCGAGAAATGTAATCTTAATTTACTTAATAATAATGATAATAATATTTCCAATAATAATACTAATAATTTAGTTAAAAATACTCAATGAAAACTATAGAGAGTGGAAAAGTCCTACAATCTTAACCAAAAAAAAAAAAAAAAAAACAATGGTGCAACGAAACGTTATCGTCGCAACACTTAGTCTTAATCAGCGTCCACATATCTGTCGGTGTAAAAAAAGAATTCGGTGTTTTTGAAATGAAAATTTAATTAGCCGTGAAAAACAATTCGACATAATCGGCTGTTGTTGAATGTTGAAAACAGCCAAAGTGTGGACTTTCGATAACGAAACACGGCAAGTCCATTTCGGCCTAAAAGTTCGTTAATTTCTGTTACGAACAATCGAGTGGACTTTTTCCTCAGCTCTCGCATTTTTCAGCTGCGAATGCACGTACGACTGTAACACGTAACACTTAAAATAAAGAGAAGGCCGCGGCTGCTTGTTCACATCGGAACACCGTGGAACAATTGAAATGCCTCGTGCGATTTTTCTCGTTTCCCCTCAATCACGATCGGCGGGAACGTTACGTGGAAAATTGCCGTTGAAACGCGCTCATTCACAAAAGTCTGTCGACTTATCAGCGTACGTTGTCGTATGTTGCAATGCTACGGTAAAAATGTCTTATCTTTATTGGAATCGTGCGAATGCCATTGCTGATTTGCGATGCTTTCTGTGTTTATTAATCCGTGTTTATCTGGCCAAATTTTAAGCTGCTCGAAATTTAGAAAAGGATAACCGAAGGCGAGGGAAATTTATGAAATGTGTAGTACACATTTTGTGGAAGAATATTTGAGGTGAAGTTGGATTCGGTAAATTTTAGGAGAAAAGTTGAAATCTAAGTATTTGGAAAAGATCAAATAAAGTATGGAGAATTCTTTTTCAAATGGAATGCATTGAAAGAGATTGTGATACTCTGAAAAAGATGATTTGAAAAAGTTGGATGGAGTATTTCTTTTAATTCTTAGTTTGAATTCACAGCTAGTAATTATTTTGATTATCATGTTTAGGGCTAAGTTTGTTGATATATATATAACGAATTTTGTATTAATTAAATTTCATAGACGATTGTTTAAATATTGGAAAAATAATTATTATAATTCTTGAAAACATACCATTTTTACTCAATACCATTTTATTTCTGTGAACTCTTAAAAACTTTCCCTAAAAATGAATTCCTATTTCAGTCATCAATGAAATAAGTCACACATACCATTTCCGACATTTCTTCATTGGACACCTCATCATCACAGTGATTCAACATCACACAACTTCCGCAACTCATATCAACATTTCCTCAAATGATTCACTTCCTTGCGAACCGTTTTTTTCTTCAACAACGAACTATCAACATAATTTCACAGGTAACCTTCGTTGCCTTCAGCCTTCCTCTCGAAACCTTCAAAGCGTACGATTAAATGTAATAAACCAGAATATCCATTTCCTCGACTTTTCCAGGTTTCACAAACAAACACTTTGATTCTCTTAAAAAACTGTAACATCAACTCTAGTTCCACAAGAAAAAAGTCCTCTAAACGTTCAATTCTTTCTTCCAAATGTCACATGATGATTCCCTCTTGAAAAATGACACTTGAAACCATTAGATCCATGTTAATGGAAAGTACTGTCAAAACCTTCAGGTCATACTTTGACACGAGCAATATTTACACATCACTAAATTGTGCAAGCATTAACAATCCAACACAAAATGTCCCTGCACAAATGTTTGATTAAAGTGAATTCAAAAGAATAGGATTGTAAATTCCATTTTCTGAATTGAATATCATAGAATACATTGAAAGTGAATTCGATTCTTGCAAGCAGACCAGCAAACGAAACCCCTTTGAAACCGATAGAAATATTTTCATTTGTACTGCATTTCTTCAAAGCTCCAATGCTTTGCAGTTCAAATCTATTTTTTTATTGTAATAATCGGTTGTAACCGATTCAGTAGTAATTGACTACTGATTCCGACATTCTTTAAGATCCTGACAATAAATGTATATTTCAATAAAATGTTCAAATGCTTATATAAATTAAAATTACCACGACATAGAGTGATAAGTCTTCAATTTGACTGAATACTTATCACTCTACTCAATGAAACAGTACACTTTGAATCCACAACCCATCATTCTGATCCAATTAAGAAACGCTGTTGAATCCGATACATTTTCCACCCTCATTGCTTTCTCTATCTATTCCTTTGCTCCAACTCTGTAGCTCTTCACTTCTATTCCACTTGCCCAAATGAAAACCCTACAATAGAAATCCTTTTCCCTCGAAACAGAAGTCAATTGGACACAGTTCGCACCTCCAACTATCTATTCCAACAATACCAGATAGACAAACACATATCTGTAACTTTCTCACAATTAAATGGATCTACTACATTCTATCCTTCTTTCCACCAACAATGATTCCAACCACATTATTCAATAATCCATTTGGAATCTCCTACAACCCCATTCCTCCTCCTTCACTCTAATCAGAACAACCCATTCAACCAAGCTTGGAGATCGAGATATACTCCATGACCTGGGGGCTAGTGACTTGTTTGAATCTGGATCAATAATTGGCCAAGTAACTGGACTAAACTATACTTTGACTGTTCCTGAGGTCCAAATTTGACCTAGACCTTCTACTTAAGCATAGGTCCATAAACGCACATTAATTGAAGCAAAGTAAGGTCTTATTCTGGACCCACGGTGTGGGGATAATAAGACATCCAGATTCGCTCCAGTCTGGGCCCATGTTGTGGAGATAAATACAAACTTACGCTTAAAAGTCATTATAAGATACAATTCTGTATAATGTTCGTTGGATCAGTTGGTAAAGTAAAAGACTATTGATCTTTAGAACATGAGTTGAAAACTTCATTGTGGACAATTTTGTAAACATTTTTTTCAGTCAAAACTCTGGGGCCAGAATTGATCAAATCTGGATCTTCTATAAATGTCCACGAAATGGACCCAGACTGGAAACATTATAGCGCACAAAACGGATTTGAACTAGGGCCAGCTCTTGGGGCTAGATTATACCAAATCTGGGCTTATTTGGTTCAATGGGAGTTTGCTAAATTTTGAGAAAAATCTAAACAGTTGAGAAATTTTAAAATAAAAATTTTTTTGAAAATTAAGACAATTTGAAAATTTGACACATTGAATCGATGTCGAATCAATGTCCGACTGTCCGTTCAGTGACATCGAATCGACATCGATGGCTCAATATTGATTTGACGTTTCGCATCTATATGGAATCGATATGGAATCAACATTAAGGTGATTCTTCAAGTCTGGAGTCCCGGAGTTAGTGTCTTTTTGTTTTATTATTCGGAAGTCCATTTTTACAT
>JABFPB010004140.1:0-15449 GCA_022817645.1 Ceratoteleas bidentatus | reverse complement strand
AATATATCAATTTCTGCTCTTAACCAAATTTGTCAAAAAATGTGACTTAACTGGTTTTTCCTCAAAACCACAGATATTCAGTTTTGTAATGAATTAATTAACTTTCTCAGTAAAATTTCACGCGATGTTATATGTTAACGATGTTATAGTAAAGTGAGCTTGGTTAAATAAATAAGAATAATTGCAGAAATGAGTTATTTTGTAAATTGGGGAATAGATGTATATACAATTCTGGATGCCAACCTGGGCCCATTTTCAAGATAAACGATTGACTTTAATTGAAAAATACTCTATCATTTATGCATACACGTTTTTAAAATCGGATATATTAATAAGACAATTCCAAAGAACACGATGCTGCTATGAAAAAAATAATCACGTCGATCAAATAATGGAAATATTTTAGTTTCAATTTTGTAGTTTCATCGATCACAGTGAGTCAGACAGAGACAGAAAATGTACCTCGTTGATCAGTTTCTTACTGCAAATTGATAAAATATATTTTATAAAATGTTTAGATACATTACAAAATCAACTTTATTTCGCAACACGTATAATGACAATTATTTGAATTTGAATTATTAAATTCAATTGTTTCAATGTTTGTCTATTTAATTGACAATTTGACTGTTATAAGAAGCTATAAAACTCATAATCGTTAAAGTTATGATGTCTCTTTTTTAAAAATATAATTTTTCATCGAACTGTCTCATTTGTTATGCAACTATATTTAAACTAATGTTCTTTTACAAAGGGTTGATGAGTACTAATTTAAGAGAATAGGGAAAAAATGTTAATTTATTTTGTAGTTCATGGGAAGTAGTTAACTGGATGTGATGATGAATGAGAAATGGGCATTGAGATATTGGGGATGGCAATTAATGTAGTCTAGGATATCAAAAGGATATAATTTGTCACATATAATGACTAAATGTCGTTAAGGGATAATAATCTACTAATGACCTATGAAATATTACCGGTGTAGAGTATTCAAAGGAATTCCACAATTAAGAACTACATATTAACACCGAAACAATAATGAATTAGAAACTGATATTATCTCCATTACCAATAAACTGCAAAACAACACCTTTTGCAAGGTTATTAATTACAATTAATTAATTATTAATAAACAACTACTCGAAAATGTTGGAATAACTACACAAATGCGATTACGCAACGCTTTTAATAACAGTTAACATCATTATAATCACCGATTTATTTAGCAAAACTACTTGAATATAATAATTTGCAAAGAACTACGAGCTCCTAATTTCAGCAGCAATAATAAATTCGTGAAACCTCCCATAAAATTTCCCACATATGCGATCCTAAAATTGCACCTTGCCTAATCACTTTCCTCATCAATTCAGCTCTCATTTCATCCTCCAAATAATTCAACTAATTAACTCCATGATACAATTCGCCACAAAAACAGTGCCGCCGCTCGAAACCTCGGGAAAACTTTTTGCCCGTAATGTACGCGTGTTCGAATTTCGGGGGATCTAAAGGGCCGGCTGCGCCACCCGTGATAACCTTTTTTGAACTCGCAATCTTCCAAGAACTTCCCTCCTTTCTTCCTCGCGCTCCCGCTCCCTCGTAGACCCGTTGCACACGCGAATGGACACTTCTTTCCTCGTTTTCATTCTTGCCTTCTTTTTTTCCCCTTTTTCTCGGCTCCCTCTTCCACCCTGTTGCTTTTACTTTGCTGACCAATTGCCGGAGACACCGCCTGTGTCATAAAATCGGCTCTCGAATTAATATCGAATCGCGGAAGACGTCATTAGCATTCGGCCCGGATTTTTCTGCATTCTGATCATTTTCTCAGTGTCGCGCCGTAAAATCCCCTTTTTACGGCGCAGCTAATTAACGCGAACTTTAACTAATCAAAAAGATTAAGTTTTTGCCCAGCCTGGCATTTCGATCGACTTTTGCGGCGCCAAATGTGTCCGCCGATTTCGTTCGTGAAATTTAGCGACTTTCGCGTGGAATTAGGGGACAATTTCTCGATAAAAATCATAATATTATAAGTATCCAGTTATTACATAAATCGAACGACGAAGTGTCAACAGACGATTGAGGGGAAATTATAATTTATATATTTTAGTCACTAATTGAAATTATAAAAAAATTGCTCCAATTTTATAGCGAAAAACATTTTTAGGTTTCCGTCGTATGTATAATTCATTAGCCATCGTATGAATAAGACATGCACACTCATGTAGAGCAGAGATGAAGCTGGGGGTTGGACGTGTGTCGTACGAAAATGTAACACATGTTCGGAAAACATCTTGGGAGACAATATCGCGGTACTTTTGCTTTTCCCACCATTCGACGGTCTCCGCCCGTATGAGTGCACGTGTGTGTGCGCGTATTTATATAAGCGCACCAAAAGTAGAAAGAGCAATGCGAGGATATACTCTATAAAGGCTACTAGAAAGACCCCTGAAGACTCGTTCGTCCCCTGATTCGGAAGCACCTGGCCTTTGTTCCGTCTTTGTGCTCGTCTAAGATCGAATAAAATTTCAGTCACGATTATTTTGTTCACAAATTTCGTCCCGCGGGACACTGCCCCGGAATAACATTCGAACTTGGAAATCGCGCCACTTTTCTCTGGCAAGATTTCCAACATTTTTCTCGACGAATTTAAAATCGAATTTGTTCGATTTGTGTCGACGAAGTTAATGGAGAAGATAATAGAGTCTGAAACATTTTCGGGGCGACGTGTCACTGTTTTTCGTGATTTTGCAATGTTAATGAGCTAGCATAATTTTTATATTATTGCTTGTCAAAAATCGTGCGTTTTCGTTTTATAAATAGTTTGACGGATTATTTGTTGTACTTTTTGTGAATTAATGGTATAGATTATTTGCATAAAGACAAGCTTGAATCATTGATTAGATTTTAATTATTGTTCATGATTTTATTTAATAATAGTTAGTGGGTGTTAAATACAATTCTTAATATTACGAAAGAAGGCAGATTGGTGGAAAAGAAAACTGCGATAAACATCTAAGTGATAACCTGATTTACGAACTTATACAAGTAGAGAAGCAAATCCACGAATATCAAAGTAACGATAATCATTTTTTATTTATTCGTACGAAAAGTTTTACGTTTATTTAGAAGAGAATGTTTGCAATTAATGATGTTTAAATGACAATTTATTTTATATTATTTTATTTCATTGAAATTGGAAGATTCGTGTTTAATGAATTGAGATCCAAACAGACCATTAACAAATGGTTCATAATTGAATTAAAATTCTATTCCAATTGCATTCTGGTAGTATATATAAATATTACAAAATTACATTTTAAATGCCTATTTTTTCAGTCAAACTAAATATAGGTAATGAACTCAATTTAAAACCATACACGTATTTGTGTATGATAAAGCGTTTTTAAATTAATTTGTTTAATTATACATTTTGCAAAGGTATGCATTTTTTATTGACGAAATTAAATGTTATTTTCGTCTCAAAGAAATAGCAAAAAAGTGTATTATTGTAGACAATATAAATTACATATATGCAAAAACGTTTGATAGATAATTTATCAGCTCTGAATTTACAATCACATGTTTCATAGATAACTTTTGGTCATTTAAAACGCCGACGTGGTAAATGCTTCTGAAACTTAAATCGCGCCAGGAACTTTGAAATACACTGTATAAAAATGAGATTAAGATAATGAAACATTTCAATCGCGTCGTAAAAAATAACAGCAATAAAATTAATCGATGTTCTGCAGAATTTTAAAACAACTTTCACACACCTCATCAACATCGTTGATTTAAAAATCAAAATTACACTCAATTTGTTTGTGCCTCTTTTACCAGGCGTCTGTAAAAAATTAGCTAAAACTACGAAATTCAAATTTCGCTCGCGGCGACGAGTCCGAACGATTAATGACGCGAGAGATCTCTTTAAGCATTCCGACTATTTGCGCCAAACGTCGCGGAACTCGTCGAAATTAGCCTTGCCATATTCGCCTTCCCGTTCTGCCCACTTTTGCTCCACTAGAAATCGCGAGATTGCCATCTCGAAAAACGTACACGCTGCGATGATTGGCGCCTAATCAAGTTTCAAGGAACAAATTTCTACCATTTTCCCATTTACGATCACGTGCGATAATATACAGTTACGCAGATTGTCCACAATGTTGAGCATTTCTGTCAGTGCGAATCGCATAAATCATTCACATTAACTGAAATTATGCCTGCATATATAAATGATTCTAACATCGCATTTTTCGTCGGCGGAATGCCGGACATCTACACCGAAAGCTTCACATCTCAGCGATCATAAATCAAACACCAGCAACAGTCGTTTTAGATCGGAAGGTCAGTCGAGAGATTCGATTTCGAACAACTTCATAATAAGCTGCATCGCAAAAATTGGCGGCAAGAAGTCGAACGACGGAGTTGTGCGCGCAAAAACTTTTGAAAAACTACTTCTGAGCCGACATCCATCATTTTGCAACAACTCCCGAGACTACAAATTGTAACGTTTCAATTACGCCATTTACAAATTCAATTAACTTATCCCATGTCGAGAAAAACTAGATTCCGCGAGTCGAACAAAAAGTAGCCTCATCGTAAAGTGCGCAGGAAAAGTGCGAATGTGCGCCAATCTTAACCGTTCTTCACTTCTCACGTAGGTACAGATGCTGAATAAAAATTGCTGTATTTTAAGGTAACGCTGACGTAAGCAATGTTCTCCCTTATACATGCATCGCTTTCTGTGAAGTATTAGTAGTAGAATTTTTTAGTTTTTTTTTAAGATTCATCACTGCATATATTTAAAATATTGTACTATAAGCTTTATCAAAACTACAGTAACTTTTGTTCTAAATTTTCCTTGCACTTTCAAACTCCTTATTAATTTCGACGAGAAAAGAAACTGGTTTTCGACGAGAAAAGTTGCGTTTTTTAGGAAAAAGAGTACCCATTCAAAATACATACAAACTATAAATGAATCATTTGGAAGTTAACCGTGATTCCTTACTTTTGCACTATATAAAAAATGGTTTCAAATTAATAGAGGATTAAAGTTTCTAAAACAATAGTTTATTTTAGAAACTTGAATTTTAAGGTTCACAAAATCACAATAAAGTGACTTAAGGTGGTTATATCATGAAGGATCGTATGATTAGGGTGCCAAATGAAAATATCATATTTTATTATTTCATCAGAGCATTAGTTTGATTGTTTCTTGGTATAATAAATATGAATTTCCTATTAATTGCATACGAAAATGAAAAAAGATATTTTTTGTCAATTGTTGGTTTTTCGTGGAATTTTTGGAATTTTTATGATTTACGTAAACATTGCCACCTTATATAGTCAATTTTGATTTTTTTTGTTCGCATTGAGTTCTGTGAAATCGTTTTTCAAATGTTATAAACAACATTTCAATAGTTGTTCATTATTTATGAATGATGAGAATTCAAAAAATAAGAATGTTATAAAATCTTAAAGTTGGGTTCTTAGAATATTATTATTTAATTTGCCAAATTTTCAAGCAATTCGAAATCCAGATATTCGATGTTAAAGTTTCATTAAAACACATGGGTATAGTATCACTATACATACCATTTTTCGAAATAAACCAGATTTAAAGTTTCATCGAATTCGTATTATTTTAACTTAATGAACGAACTACCTTAACAGTGTAAAAAAAAGTAATTAGAAAAAGTCAACTGGAAAAAATATGAACCTAATTATAGATATATAGAGAATAGCAACTAATATTCTTTTAATGTTCCCAGAGTATTTTTTGGAATATTTCAAATGCGCCAGGAATATTCCTAAATATTTTAAAATCCCTCGTAGAAATGAAATCTCTGTAAATCTCTGAAAAACTTTTACAGTCCTAATTATAAGAGGTTTTCAGAGTTTTTATGAGTTTTTAATATAAAGATTAAATCATTTTTTATACAAAGATCAATCATTTTTAATATAAAGATTATTATTTATATTTATTTTTATTTAAAAAATGTGTAAGTATAATAATTGCAAATACTTAATTAAAAAATTTATCAAAAATTTAATATTTTTATAGATCTAATATGACGATATAAATTCCATAGACATCACTTGGTAAGAGTAACCAATCTTTATGAAATAAATGTAATAAGCTATTAATCAATTCATCAATACATAACATGCATATTTTGCTCGATTTCATTTATAAATTACCTCGTTAAATATGTTCAGAAAGAAAGGTATTATTTCATTTTTGTTTACAACGAGAAATATAATTATTATCCAGAAGTACTCTGTAAAGAAGTCACAGGTTTGTATTAATTATTTTATTTCATAAAAACTTTTATATCGGAGCTTAACTAAAGAATAACTTTTTACTTAATTTATTTTAACTCATACTAGCTGAATCAGTTCGTATTTTGCACTCTCGTCGTTATGGCGAACAAATGCGATTTATTTTGCCAGCCTATTAAACCATGCATGCTCTGAAAATGTACATTATTCCAACTTTTTGAATATACAAAACATGATTAAAACTTTTCCAACTGAATTACGTTTTAAAGTGTAAATCAATTTTTTCCAACTTGTATTTGCGATTCATACATATCATCAAGTTTTCCAAATTTTGCGTTCACTGACTGTACCTTTTTGCGTGGCAAAGGTTAATAGTTTATCAACTTATTTTTTAGTCCGAAACCAATTTCTTGTTGCAAACTGAAATTTTACAACAAAACTAGACTTCAGGAAAATGTATGCATTGAGAATGGTTTATAAACTGTAGTCAGTTATAAAAAGTATTATAAAAAGTATTATTAATTTTTTTAGATCGTTTTCATATTAACAAAAAGAAGTTGTTCAGTTTTCGATTTGATCATTATGCAAAAAGAAATTTTTGTATTGAAATATTAGTTTAATTTCGTAACATATTTTTATAATATTTTGATTTGGTGTCTCGATTACTTAATATTTACTGTATCTTATAAAGACTCCAAAACATCGTAATACTTCAAAGGTACTTACTTTTTGTCACAATAAAAGATAAAGAAACTTTTCAAACACAACGACGAAGGTTCTGATAGTTTTATACTGGCTCTATGGACAAACAGCTTTATTAAAAATGTCCATCTTATCGGAGTCCGACAGAAAAGTTGTTTATTTTTATAAATGGTTATATGTAACATTAACTGAGCTAAAAAGTCATCAAGTTAAATTATGTAGATCCCCGATAGCTTCAAGTTTCTTAATGAAAAACAGTTGCGACTTAATTCAAACTTTTAATTAATCTGCAGAAAATACTGAATAATCAAAGTTATTTCTGGCAACTCTCAAAACATCAATAGAATTACAAAAATTTCCTGTCTACATTAACGAAAGAAATCTAATATCAATGTTACGTTATAAAGGCAACGAAAATATGAATCGTTTTTAAATTATTAAAATTATTCAGTGAACAAATGAAACATTATTTTCATAAAATGAATTCCTGCGATGTTATTAGTATTTGTTGTAAAATAAGAGAATGTGATGTATTTCATAAAAAATAGCTGTAACATTTTGGAGATAAAGCTGAAATATCAGAGCTATTTATTTAATTCTGAATTCATGTCAATAGTAGGACGCACTGTAAAAATATAAATGCGACAGTGACATTATTTAATACGTTATTTTGTATCAATCGGAGTAAATAATGATTTAAAATTACATAGAGGAACAATTTTGGGATTTTAATATGAGATATATATTTGTCATTTTCATAACTGCAAACAGGACTGCAACTTTTGGAGAAATTTCAGACAGAGGGAAGGTTTACGTTTTAGGAATTAATTAAAAATGTAACGAATATCATTATGTAACATTTTAAGTTGAAATAAATGAAAAGAATGAATAACTTTAATTACATTAAAAACGAAAAATAATCTGCATTAAAAAATTGTTTTTTCCGAAATAAAAATTTTTTAATATTTTTATAGTATAATGAAAAATGCATAGATAATTAAAGACGATACTCCTGTGGGTCATACTTTCTTTTCGGTGATTATTAATTAAATTTATTTATTTATTTAACAGGCAATCGCCTAATTTTGAAAATGTACCAAATTTGTTGTGCTTATAATAAACAAAAAAAACTGTTATTCCTCTATATATACATTATTATCTAACTTCTAAGAACCTTCCTATTTTGTATGCTAAATTTCCACACATTTCAAAATTTACTATATCATCAGATTACTATATCAAATGTTAAAATTCCTAAAATTAGCCAAGTATCCAGCAAATGGTAATAATTAGTAACATTTGATTCTCTCCATCACCAACTCTCCGCAGTTTCACAAAAGTACATTTCAAAATTCCCCCCACTTTTTCATCGCACTTTTCCACCGAATTCCGCACGGTATTCCAAAACTAACGAGCCAAAGGGAAATATTCAAAACCACTCACCCAAACCCACCCTTCCGCTACCAAAAATTCGCCTCGCGTCGAAAAAAGTGGCGCAATCCTAAGAACATCTATCGCCCGGCATATTATTAAATGCCTAATGGGCAGAATTTTGCGTGACTCTCGAGGTCGTTAAAAGCCTCGAACCTGTTTAGTCCGGCGAACAAAACTCGGCCGGCAAAAGCGGCGGCGCATCCCGTAAATATGCCATTACGTTTTTGTAACCCGGCAAAAGACGCTTAGAAATAAAGCTTTTGATCTCCCTTCGACATGTCGTCTATTAGTTCAAACGCGGTACCGGCCTGCCGCGAACCGGCGCAAAGAATAAACGATAAAGTACTTTCTGCAGTTTGCGCGTCCACGCAGCGAACGAGTTATTTTAGTTTTAATTAAACTGCAATTTACGATTCCATTTTGCGCGTCGAGCTTTTAAAATCATAATCTGTTTTCGCCGGCTCACTTTGTGTTGCGCCGGCATTTGCATGGAATTATGGCGTTTGATTAAAAAAGGAAAATGATACGACACAGTTCGACATTCGTTTTGCCGGCGATGAAATACGATCGGTGCGCCGAAAAAAATCGCCCGGCGCTGTATTAATAATTGGGAAGCGGCGCGGAAATCCGCGACGAAAACCCGGGCAAACAAAAGGAACCGGACGGCGAAACAAGCGATAGCCGCGCGTCATAATTACGCGCTTGTGTCCCCCTTTTTATTGTGTCATTAGCGACGGCGCTGCGCCGAAAACGCGACTCGAAGAGAAGCGTGACGAGAAGCCGCAATTTTCGCAAAAAAGAACGAAAAATAATCAGTTTTCGGGCAATGAGACAGTCGCTTGGCAGAGCTGACGACTGATCGGTTTCGAGTTCGGAAAAATTAGGAACGTACATTCTTCATACAGAAATACGGTTTCTGAAAATTAATGCAAATTTGGAACAGTTGCAATTTTGAGAGCTTTGCAGAGCTTTTAGGAATCTGAATAAAATATGCTCGTTAGTTTTGTCAGAATTTTTCATATGATGAAAGACGATTTTGGAAATGTGAAGAGAATTTAGGATTTTTCAGACATTTTTTGATTTTTAATATTTATTAAAAGGTGCGTCAGTAAATAAGCATTAGGACAAATGTGGTGGAAAATTTGTGTTAAAGTTGGAAAGAGTAATCCAAAATCTTTTATGCGTTTTGATGAAATCATTGATCAAAAGGGATCAAAGACATCCATTTTATTGCAAAAGAAAGCTAATGGATAAAAGGTTTTACAAATGAAAACTAACAGTAGAAAACCAGTAGAAAAATGGATTGGAAAGCAGTGTCGTGCAATCGAAAATGCGCCTTTCAAACTGATTTATTGTAAACGATATTTGGCAGCAGCTTGGAATTCGATGTTTTTCAATAGAATTGATGAGATTTCGAACAAAACATATTGAGAATGTGCATATTTCTTTTACCAAATCACAAATTTATGAAACCATTGTTTCCTAATAATTTTTTTATATTCCATTTTCCACTTGCATTTCATACTTTCTTCATTTCCAACTGCACTAACTTTAGAAAACCTGGGTCATCACCAAAGATTGATTTTAATGGAATTCAATTTGAATTTCAATAAATTTTAATCAAATAAGAGTGTGTTTAATGAACATTATCTTGTGTAGAAATATTTCTTTTCGCAGTAAAACGTTACTTTTTTAATTTTTATCTAAACACAATGCTACACAATTCTACAAATATTGCACAATATTTTATGGAATCAGATTTTCGTAAACAAATCAAACAACCTAATTGCATAAACAAATAGGTAAAAACTGAAAGTAATTACGGAGTTTAAAAAAGTCAATAAAAGCAGTTATACACTGAGAAAACTAAGTATATAAGAATTACCACTTAAGTGATAAAAGTCACCATTTCAAGTGGTAAAGCTTTACCTTTGAAATGGTAACTTAAAATTTATTTCATTTAAAATATTAATGAACAATTTTTATTAAAAAATTCTAGTAATGTATCTGGAATGCTATTAATTATCAGATAACTTGATTGGAATCATAAATATTTTATTAGGAAATGTAATTTGACAAATAATGAACCATAACCTCAAACTTTTAGTAGCGCTAAATGATAGTTTTAGATAGCTTGAATTTTCTTTACAATCAATTTGTTTAATTAAATACTCATGAACATTAAAAATTAACCCGTTTTTATAAGAATCAACTAACAAAATGTTAATAAATATATCATTTAAGGTTTTACCACTTAAATGGTGATTTCTTACTACTTAGTTTTCTCAGTATATACTGGCAATAAAGTACTTACATACATACATATATACTTATATATATTTATATATAAAAAAATTACCTTATATTGATAAATAATTTCACTACAGGCTTTTCTTAACATTATAAATACAGTTCGCAAGATCCTTTGCCAGGCTTTTCAAAACCACCGTTTCGCTGAAAGTTTGATAAACCGATTCAACTGGCGCGAATTTCGTCGCGCGGAGCTGATAACGATCCCGCCGATTCGGGCTCGAAATTCGTAACGATATCCGCGGACCGAACGACTTAATAACGGCACAAACCCCGGTCGGCGAGACGTATAAAATGTTATGAAATATGCAGCCAATGAGGAACTTCGGTTTATCAGGAATTCCGTATGAAAGACCTTCGGGCGAGCTTTGCCGAGGATTTCGTCTGAAAAAACACGAGCATCGACAAGGAGCGAGCGCCTTTTTAACTTCTGCCGAGCTACAAAATATCTTAGCGGACGAGATAGCGGCGAAATGAAAATATGGATGTACTTGTTGCGAAAAGCTCGGACCAAGTTTTGCGCGAAAAAAGGGACAAACTTTCTAAAATATTATCTTGATAAAAAAGCACGATGGAGCGGACGCTCGCCGAAAGGAACGTTGTCCGGTTATTCTTTGCGGCGGAAAACAATGTCGCGCGCGTCGGCACAAAGCGAAGTTTGACGCGCGCTCATGAATATGCAGATCGCGAAGCGTTCGATTGCGCGGGATTGAAACGATTATCGCCGGGTGTTATAGTAATATATTAAGCGGCAAATTTGAAGGTAACCGCGCGATTTTTCGGTAGCGGATTAGCGTCGATTATAGCGCAAAAAGCAGATTAAGTAATTCTGGTAAAGTTACAACATTTATTAAAAAATTACAATAAAATTAGAGTAAATACTCTGTTTAAAATTAAAAATTGTTTATACAGAAGAATAAACATTTTTTAGTTTTAAACTGGAATTAAATTTAAATTGAAATTAAATTGAAATATCAATTTTCCTTAATCGACTTCTGTTCGAAGATAACAGAAAAGAAGTTGATGACAGAATTGCAATGTTTTCCTTTATTTAATTCTGGAAATGGAATATAAATGTCGAGTATAAACGGACATCCACATTAAATTGGATTCCAAAAATATTCAATTTGTTAATTGAAGCTTGTACCTACGTTTTGAATTTGCTTTAATCAAACATTTTGTAAAAGGTAACTTTTTCAGATGTTCAACCTCCGCTGTAAACATTTTTTACATGTTACACTGTAAACATTGGTAGACGGCAATTATCGACTTTGGCAAACAAAACGTTTTCAGAAATAAGCGAACAATTTTTCAAAAATATAAGTTACAATTAATTGCACTTTGGTTTACAAATATTGCTAAATGGTGTATTGTTGCTTGCACAATTTGTGTGCTGAAGTTTACTAAATTCTTTTTGCGTTATTGTGTTAGAACCTTAAAATGCGCGCCGGCAAAACAATCGCGCCACATTATTTTCGCAACGTAATTTATTCGCATGCCGTCAATCAATTATGCGCTCTTTTAATCGAATTTGCGGTTAACAATGAACGCGATTTTCTATTGATCATAATTCCGCGGCGAACTGCGAGGTCCGCGGGAGCACGTTCGGACCAAAAAAGTGCACTCGCGCGGCACGTTAACTCACCGGGTCTCGCTATTATGTGTGATAATTGTTTCAATTATAGATAGCATTTGATGCGAAGCGAAATTTTGATTCAAATGCAGAATACCGAAATATATCGTTAAACAAATTTAACGCAATTTATTGGGCTTGGACGAAATGTGGCGTTTAAATGATAAAGTTTAAGGAGGTTCTTTAAATTAAAATGTAGAGAACGGAATGAAAATTTGGGTAATTACTCATCGTCCCGTACGGAAAAAATATATTCGAAAAATATGTGTAGAAATATACGCATATATATTTCAGCAACGGTTATAATGTCAATATTAAAAAAATATATTCTATTTTTAATATATTTTTGCGCCAAAAAGTTATATATTTTTGATAATGTATTTTGCAAATATATTATTTTCATTAGAAATTTATGTTTTTTTTATTTTGCTGTCTGCGGCTGTTACGAGAAAATTCAAATAAAAAATCATGAAAAATAATTAAAATAAAATAATAAAAAATAAAATAATAAAATAAAATAATAAAAGCGACAAAAACTATGTTTTTTTAAAATTGTATTTCATTTTTTATTTTTTTTTAGTTAATTGATCTTGGGTGGTCGCATGTTAATGAAAAAACATACAATATTTTGTTTTTCCTCCATAATGGTAAAGAACTTACTTAAGTCGAGTTGGATGTGATTTGCGTTTGATTACTGGTAGCGCCGATCGTAATTAACAGGATTTTGATTATTCCGAAATGGCGTTCAATTTGTGCGACGTTTCTTATTTTTGCAGCAGCCCGAATCAATCAGACGGTTAATAATTCGCAGCGAGGCTCGTGATTAGAGTTATCCGTGAATTTAATTAAAACAAAAGTGGATCCAATTCAGTTGAAACAAGACGGAAAAATACGAAATCGCAAAATAGATTAAGCCACGAGTGCGCGACGCTGCTCGAGCGCTGTCTCTGTCTTTGTTTAATGAGATGATATTTTCTTCTCGTCCTTATTGCGGCACGTTCGGGATCCACCTTCAAATTGAAATGAAAATTATTGGAATTAAGCAAAAGAATTGATAGCGCCACTATTGGACTGTTCGTTTGACGCAATTATTTCTTTAATGGAAAAGGTATTGAGAAAGAAAGTTTACGGTAACACTGCAGTATGTATTGACGTATGAATTGCTGCGTTTTATCCGTTTTTTATCGGTTTTAGTTGTGAAATAATTTTCTTTTTTTTCGCTCTTCACTTTTGATTTCTGTTTCTTTAAACATTTCTCTTTTTTCAAAATATCGACTGAAAACAATTATTATTTTCTCAAACTCAAAAGCTGTAAAGATACAATATCGTTTTATCTGATTTATCGACATTCATGACATTTCGCATGTTTAATTTCCTGTAATTGGATTGAAAACAATTATTGAAAAATACAGAGATATTTGATTGATTGTTTTGATGCAAACGGGAATGCTATTAAAACTGGCAAAAGTTAACTTTGGCGTAATTCAATGTTGTAAGGCTAAAAGTTATTTTTTGAATATAAAAATTTATTGTAAGAATAGAACTAATGAAATATCTATAAAATAAGTAACTTTTAAACAAGAATAATCGTTATTATTTTACAAAGAATAATTCAAATAATTCATAAAACAAACAAGTAATGATATTCCAAGCAGCATTAATTAAACGAATATCAAATTAAAATAAGCTTTTGAACCTGCCATTTCTGCCTTGAAATGATTCAGAACTCATGTATGATTTATCATTTTAAACGTCATAGTTTTTGTTAAAAGTTCCATTTCCTTTTTAGTACATTACACATTTTAATGAAATTAACATTATGATTTTTGAACTTCTCTTCTGCAGAATATCAAATGTACCAACCCTCAACCGAAATAAAATACCAGTGTCACTCTAAATTATTTATAAAATTTCTAAAATATTTATTAATATTAACATTAACTAATATTTTCCATTGACAAGGCATATTCGATGTTACCATATTATTTTTCCCAATACAATCAATAATTATACATTTTACACATTTCGGTGCAGATTCCTCACAAATAACTGATCGGATAATGAAGAACTAATAACATCGGTGGCGGAAATTTGCATAAAACGAATAAACGGAAACAGCATAAACGGCGCGACTAATCGCCAAGACTAGAAACCGCGCTGAAATATTCACGCCTCGTCGGCAATTAGTTGACAACAATAATTCATCAGTCATAAACAATATTCCATTTAAAAGGTCGGCGACCAATCGCAGTTGGATAATTTCCCATCCATTACCCACTCGTTAATAATCGATCATCGGGATAATTACGGATTGCGCGTAACGCAATTATAAGACATTCGCGTAACAGCGTTTCGATCGGGTCGATCCGCCGAAAAGTCGCAGACCTGGTAAAAAGGCGCCCGCGAATTCCCATTTCGCTTTTTCCGCATTTCCAATTACACCGGCAATTCGGCGCTGCACCAATTCCGCAAACTGTAAATATAACATTCAATTTATTAGAGCCGCGCGCAATTCGGAATATTACCGCGATAATCCCATTAGAGCCCGAAATTGATCAAAACATTTCTTACCCCGACCCCCGCAATATTCGAATCAAGTAACTTTAATCTTTTCTTACACTCAAGTTGGGACGCCTCGTTGAAGCCTCGCTTCTCAAAGGCGCAAGTTACAGACAAAACTACTTACTGTTTTCGAGTGTAACTCGCCGAGTTTCCTAATTTCCGCAGTTTTGCGACGCGCCTTCGAACTCGCATTAATTTAATCCGGCTCTTAATTATCGAGCGTGATTGTTCAGTCTGACTTTCGATCCTCGTGACGACTGTCTCGTTGATTCGCGTTATCGCGTCCGACGCCTCCGCGGAATTGCCGGGTTATCTGCCGAATTGATGCGCGATCGGGAGTGCCGCAGAATTTCGCGAGCGCGCGGTTCGGCTTTGCAATTGGATGAAAAAAATAGCAGTTAAAAGTATTATGTCTGCGGTTTTGAGGAAAAACCAGTTAAGTCACTTTTTTGTGATTTTAAGATATTTGCGTTTAAAGTTTCAAAAGTAAACTTTTGCATTTTTATATCAATCTTCTTTATGTCTA
>JABFPB010004139.1:0-15458 GCA_022817645.1 Ceratoteleas bidentatus | reverse complement strand
GCATTCTTTCTTGAGTCAAGAAAGTTTTTTCTTCAGCGCCATCTGAGTCGCTCGGTTTAAATTGTCGTGTTCAGTTCGTCTGATTGTATTCGAGTTTTTATTTTTATAGATAAATAGTCTCAGTCTATCTTGTCAAGTCGTCGGAGTCGGACGTGTTTTTGTTTTGAAGCGTTGCGGACTGACGCACGACAAGTATTACAATTTAATTTCTAATGAGAAAAAGCTTTGGTCTCGTTTGGCACTGAAAGTGAATCGAAAGTGTTGAATTGCAAAATCAATGTGCTGCCACTGCAGATTGCACTGGCAAATCCCTGACCCTCGCAAACAACAAACACGGTCATTACCACATCTACCATTACTCCTGAGCGGAAAAATCCAACGGTGCTGGGATCTTCAAGCGCGACAACTGAAAATTTACTTGTAGAGCTTCTTTTTTTCCGAGGAACGCATAGGGGGAAAGCTCTGAGGAATTTTGCAGTTTGCTCGCTGCTCAGCACCAAGCTCAATGGAATCCCCTAAACTATGACAGGTAGTAGGTAAGCCGGGAATAGAAATGGCGGGAAGCGGCGGAGAATCTTCGCTACCACCCTTGGCATTCTACAGGTGTTGCAAGGACTGGGAAGTAAAAATTTTTGTATGCGTGAGATGCGGAACAGCTTATCATAGAGCTTGTATCACACGACGCAAAAATATCATTTATATTGATTCAACGAGGGTGATCTGCTGTGATAGAGAGGATGATATAGCTGACCAAATCGAGGTATTTTTACGCAATGAGAACAAATTATTGGTTAAGTTACTTAATGAAATGGAGGAAAAAAATAAGTTGCTGACTGATAAATTGTGTAGTTTGGAGGAACGAGCGTCAAACATGAGAGATAACAGCGGTCTCATCATAACATACGCGGAAGCGGCAAAAACAAACAACTCGGAATCGCGATTTAAGGCTACTCCTCCTTTATTGATAAAACCAAAAACTAAACTTGCGGCGGGAGCATTAATCAATCAGATTAAAACAAAAATCAATCCATGTAATTTGAACGTAGAAGTTAAATCGCTACGAGAAAAAAATGATGGATCGGTCCAAATAGTGTGTAATAAAAGTAAAGATTTAGAGGTCATAAAAGCAGAACTTACAAATACATTAAATAATAGTTGCGAAATAGTGACAAGTCAACTCAACAATCCGCGAATGAAAATTGTAAACGTTGAAGCGAAATTGGATCCACAGGAAGCTAAGGAAATGCTGCTAAACCAAAATTTTGATAATTGTGATACAAATGATGTAAAGATATTGCATATACAAGAACATAAATTTAAGGGAACTAGAAGTATATTGATTGAACTAGAACCGAAACTATTTCATGAACTGATTGATAAAAAATATGTATATTTAGGATGGCAGAGATGTCCCGTGTATGAAGACCTTAATTTAAACCGATGTTATAAATGTAATGGATATAGACACAGCGCGAAAAAATGTCAACAACATACTGTGTGTAGTTTTTGCGCCGGTAATCACGATAGGAAGGAGTGCAATAATAAAACTGAACAAAAGTGTATAAACTGTATACGAGCGAATGACAAATTCAAGCTAAATCATGATATCAATCACTGGTCTCATGATGAAACCGCGTGCGGAAGCTATGCGTATTACAAGAAGATAGCTATACTCAGAACAAAATATTAACTGTACTCCGTGTAATGAACAACATTGAAACAGAGTATAGGGCAAATATTGTAACTACAACCTGCGACTCATTGAGAGAGGTTAGCGCACACTTGAGTTACAGAAGAGGAGTACTCATCATGCACTTAAATATTAGGAGCCTGGATAAAAATATTGATGCACTCAAATTGCACATAAACACATTAAACAATAAACCGGACATCATAGTCTGCACTGAGACTTTCAATAATATCTATCCAAACTTCTATTATATTGATGATTACAATATGTTTTTTGTTAACAATGATTACAGCAAAAATGATGGTACTTGTATCTATGTTAGGGAAAACTTTCAATGTAAGAACTCAGTCATTATGATCGGCCCTATAAAAGCAATTTTTTCACAAATAAATATTGGGGATATAAATATTAATTTGACTTCATTGTACAGATCTCCTAGCACGTACTGTCAATTTTGTATCTGACCTATTTACTCACGTCAATAATATAAAAGAGAAAAATCATATTATTCTCGGGGATATAAATATTGACATACTGAATCCAGGTATTCTTGCTAATGAGTATTTGTGTAATCTCTTAGAACTGGGCTATATACCTTACATAGATTCTCCTACAAGAATTACTTCGGTTTCCTCGACATGCATTGACCATATTTTTGTGAAAGGGTTGGAGAATACAGCCATCTCTTCATTTACTTGCGACTTAGATATTACCGATCACCTAACCACACTAATAAACATTGAAATGAGCGGACCGCGATCACCACCCGATAGTCATAATCAGAGAAATAAGAATATAAACTACGCTAAACTGAAAGTAGAAATGAGCAAATTTGACCTAACGAAAGTATATGAAATAGACGATATAGATAACTGTGTGGAATTTTTAGTAAATTGTATTTCCCGTGCCACTAATTCATCGATTTCAAATGTCAAAAAGCCGCGACGCAAGGAGGGGCGCAAAGATTGGATAACGAGGGATTTGATCAAAGCTTGTGAAATAAAAACAAAACTGTACAGAAAACATAAATTACAACCGGAAAATATCAATTATAAAAATACCTATATCAAATATAAAAATAGACTACAAGCTATGATTAAAAAACATAAGGAAAATTATTACAATGACAAGATTAGTGGTTTTAGGAACGATAATAGGAAAATATGGCAATTCATAAATAATAAAATTGATAGGAAACAAAAGAAAAAAATTGTAATCGATGAATTAATTGATGGAGATGAGAACGAAACTGTTACTGGAGCGACGAATATTGCCAATGTTTTCAATAATTTCTTTACGGAAATTGGACCTCGGATGGCGCGTAACATTGTGAAACCGAATACTTCACCAACGACAACACGCGAAACGAATAGAATAACTAATTCATTAACATTATTTCCTACTGAGGAATTAGAAATCGCAAAAATTATTATGGGATTAAATCCGAGGAAAGCGGCGGGCGTTGATGAGATTACGGTCCAAATCTTGCAACATACAGTGAGATGTATTGCGAAGCCTTTGGCTTACATTTTCAATAAAAGTATGGAAAGGGGGTATTTTCCAAATTATTGTAAAAAAGCGGTAGTCATACCGATACATAAATCTAGCGATACGAAACTACCAACGAATTATAGGCCAATCTCATTGATATGTAATATAGCGAAGATCTTTGAAAAAATTTTGAAAGAAAGATTCTACGATTTTGCGAACAAATTTTCAATTGTAAACCCTGCACAATATGGCTTCCAACCAGGTAAAAGTACTGAAGATGCTATTACTAATGTGGTCGACAATATAACGAGAGCAATCGATGTCAACGATCCTTGTATTGTCATCTTTCTCGATCTTGCAAAAGCATTTGACACGGTGGACCATACTAAATTGTTAGATAAGATACAAAATTATGGATTTAGAGGGAAGGTCAACAATCTCCTAGAAAGTTATTTGACAAACAGAAGACAGGTGGTCGAAATAAACGGACAGTACAGCACAGAAAAACTTAATACTTGTAGAGTCCCTCAGGGAACAATACTTGGCCCTTTTCTATTTCTACTATACATCAATGACATGTTTGAGCTACCACCACCAGGCGAATTAATTTCTTTTGCTGATGACACTGCCTTGATCATTAGAGAATCTAGTTGGGAGGGGGCTCGGATTAAAGCTGAGTCTAATATAAATGTGGTATATAAATGGCTTAGAAATAATAATTTAACACTGAATATCAAAAAAACAGTCTTTATTGCTTTTGGTAGCTATAGCAATAGTGTCCCTCGAAATTGCACTATTCGCATACACAAAGATTGTTGTTCCTTAGAAAATTGTAATTGTGATACTCTTCCCCGAGTACGAGCAACCAAATACTTGGGAATAATGATTGATCAAAATCTAAAATGGAAAAATCATTTGCAATGCTTGGTGGGAAAAACCCGCTATTTGATTTATGCTTTCTACAAATTGAAAAAAATGTTAAATTCTCAAATATTAATGTCAATATATTATGCTTTATTTTGGTCTGTGGCCTCGTACGGGATAGTAGCATGGGGAGGAGCCTATGAAAATACTTTGCAACCATTGATAGTAATCCAAAAAAAAATTGTAAAAATAATCAAAGATAAAAATATTAGATATCCCTCCGAAAGATTGTTTACCGACAATTCAATACTGACACTGAGAGGAGCATTTGTAGAAAAAGCAATTATCAGGCATTTTCACGACTGTCAAATTACGTTTATGGAAAGATCCAGAGCTGGCAGACGATTGTTGATGACAAACCAACCTAGATTCCTCAGAGAATTGAGTAGGCGGAACCATTCTTATGTCGGTCCAAAAATTTTTGATCTGTTATCCCTACACATAAAAAAAACTGAATTACATCGTATACAAAATAGTAACATTATAAAAAAATGGCTAATAAACCATTTGGAAACAGATATTTGAGAGATATTTGTGCACTAAAGTCTGTTTACTTTTGACCACCTTTCACTGTTCTTTATAATTAATCACTGTGCTCGTAAAATATTATTCGTCGAAATTAGATTGCGTAAAAAAAGTGTGATAGTTTAAGTTTAGCTGTTTGAGAAAAATATAGCGACAAATTCAGGGCCACACACAGGCAATATTGCCTCTGTGGTGAGGGAGGGTAGCGAGACCTTGTTACTTCTTCCTTGTTAGCAGTTTATGTACAACTTGCAACCTGAATAAATAAAAAAAAAAAAAAAAATCATTAAAATTACAGAAAAGTTCTGGCATCAATTTTCCGACGATAGTACCGGAATTTAACTGAATCTCGTTTTCAGTGTATTTCCTTATGAAGGTCTTATTTGAGCACCATAAAACTTAGTCGTCTCGGGACGCCGAGTACGGACAAAAGGGTTGACGCATGCATTTTTTCTGCTGTTACGTAAGACAAACAAATGCAATGCACGTGTCAAGCACCATAAAAAACTAAAGTTTGCCATCTTCCGATTTCGAAGATTTTGTAGCAAAAAAAGGCAGTCGTTTGGTCAGAGATCGAGCTGACAATATATTCCCTATACGAGCACCTTGTGAAGCTTAAGTACAGGCAATTGAAAGTCACAAACATAAGGGCTTAAGTTTATCCGGCTGAAACACATTAAAGAACTACTACTTTCAAGAAACACTTACTACTATCTATTAACGCCAAAGATACAGGATTCTTCAACTCAAGAAGCCGTTGCAGCGAATCGGACGTGGAATTCCACCTCGCGCAAACGTCCTGCTTCAGTTGTAGGGGTGGACTTGTGGGTTTAAGTTGCAGCTGAATGCGTTCCAATGCATCATCCTTCGGAAAAATCCAATCACTTTACGTGACCTTTGCAGCATGTTATCATATGCGCTATCCAAGCGACAATCTTGTACTGACAGATTTAGCGAATGCGCGAAACATGGAATCCTTTTCCATTCATCTCTTACGGTGAAAATTTTAACCATATTTCGCGCATTATCGGTTACAAAAAAAAATCTCTAACGGCGTATTCGTGGGTAACCATTCCGCTATCTGCTGTTCCATACATCGTTGAATATTTTCCGACGTACTTTTCTCCGTGAATGATATCACACCCAAATTCCAATTTTTTAAATCAAAATGTTTGTCTACATAATGCAACGTAAGGGATAAATAGGAGTCGGTTGCTCTGGAAGTCCAGCCGTCCGTTGTCAATGCAACTCCAAAGACATCTGTGCCACAGAAATTTTTAATATAATGGTATCAAAATATTAGTAAATATGTTTATAACTGATCTAAAGTTATAATTGTGTGGATTAATTATCAAAGAACTATTACTCGTGGTTCAATAGACATAAGAACCCATTTGCAAGTATAATAACCCATATGGAATGAAAAACACAGTTTTGATACTTTTTCTATATCTCAATAAAATATAGTCTATACGTGAAATATATTTTCCCGGTAAATACAGTCTATTGTCTAAATATATATTGATACCAATTTGCTGTTCAAAAAGTGTTCAATTGTAAAAATTTCACATTAAAGTCGAGTTAACATACTTCAACACACATTATATTCACATCTGCAAAAGTGTCAAACACCTGCATTCGTCTAAGTATTGAAGTATCTTTCATTTTCAATGTTATTAGGGGTAAAGCAAAACGCATGATCAGAAACAAATTCACGACGATTAATTGACACATATTAACACACAGAAATCTTCAGTTTTATACACTCTTAGAACTGATCTACATTACTTGAGAATACAAGTTTCTTCACTCAGTTTCATTTCAATAAATCGGAATATTTTTGCTTCAAGTCAACATAGTTTTCCGATAACAATATTTTGCACGGTAGTCAAAACGAAAAAGAATGAATAAAAAGCTTCGGTTGTCTCAACCGGACGGCGCGCTTGCGAGTCACGCGCAGGCGCAGCACTGACTTGATTTTAAGGCAGCAATGGTCATTGGGCAACAATTTTAAGGCAACAAATAGGTATCGATCTCGGAACCTCGAAGTTCTCAGTCGAGTATCCTATCCACTAGACCATGGCGACTTATGATCGCAACCATCTTTTTAAAAATATCACTCCTATGAGTGAAACTCGTATAATAAGTAATATTCTTTAATCAGCAGTAACAATCATAAGTCGCCATGGTCTAGTGGATAGGATACTCGACTGAGAACTTCGAGGTTCCGAGATCGATTCCTATTTGCGGATTTTTTTTCATCGAAAATTGAACTTTTATTTCGTATCTACGTAATTAATACGGAAAAACGGAGACAATAACCGGATTTAAACGAGTCAACATGGATAAAAATCTGTAATCTTCAGAGTGACGCGTTAATATGTCTGAATATGTCGCTATGCGTAAATCGGAAATATCTTTCAAGACGTTTCCAATATGTCTCAAAATGATTGAATACGTCATTTTTAACAGGGATAGGGCAAAGTCATTCGTACTACCGGAAACATTCTTCTTCCAAAATATTGTTCGGAAGAAGAAAATCGTCTAATGAAAACCTGAAATATTCGTATTAAAATGCATGTTCTACTTGACTCAACTTGATTCCATTTACGTTAAATAAAAATTTCTAAGAGTGTAAAAAGAAGTTCTACCCTCTTCCTAATTGTTTCACTACTGCAATTTTTTAATTGTAGGATTTACATAAATACATTTTATGTAAATTAGGGGATTAGCATTATTGTTTCAATGCATCTATAAAAAATGACTGGAATTTCATAATAACTGAAATTGATTTTCTATCGCGTACTGATTTTGACTCCGCGTTCTTCTTAAAATATACCGCGTTTAGACTATAAAACAATGATGTCAGTATTACCTGCAGATAAATCTGCTTTAATTTTTTCCTTTATTTCCGCTTTCGTGCGAGTGTATAATTTTGGAATTTGTCTGCAGAACGTCGTACGATGCGGCATCACATAGGAAGGCTCAAAAAACTTGATCAACCTGCGGAAACCATCGTGTTCAACCGTATAAAAGGGTTCCAAGTCAATAATCATGAAATCCCTAATGGCTTTCTTTACTGCTTGCGATCTAGCAGAATTGGGATCCATTGATGCTTCTGTTTTAGGCTCCACATTTGATTCACCCCCTGATAAAAATATGATGCGCGATGATTTTTAGGCAAATGGATGTTCAGAAAATATTCCACACAAAACCAAATATAATTCTGACAATATTGGATACCTTAGAATTTAGTCTGCCTATCCAGTTAAAAAATGCCATTACGACTAATTCGAATAGCCCTACCTTTTTCTAGGCGGTTTCTGTGAGTACTTTCTCACATTTCTGAGGTACAAATTTAGCCTAGTAAAACGTTAGTAACTCGGTTTTAATAGAACCAACGCCACAATCTTGTGAGTAAAACTCACTGGCAGATGGTGAGATGTCTACTAAATATCACGATTAACTATTAGAGAGTAAAACTTTCGAGACACTTTTTTTGCGAGAAAAATTTTGACGAAACAGTTTATTGAGCGAGAATTGGAAAGAAATTAGAAAATAAATCCTGGTTCTGAGCCCGACCGAGGTCCGTGTCAACGATGACCGTGTCAAAAGCGTACAAAAGTTATTTCTACTGGTTTGTAGGCGGTTTTTGCCAGTGTTTCTACATGTATCTAATCGTTTCTAGTGGAATTTTTTAATTGACTTTATTACAATGATTAAATTTTCATTACGATCACCTGTACTCTGTTCCTTTTTTATCCCATGTTTGATGAGATGGCGCCATATTGCTGTCGTGCTCCATTGCACCCTGCGACACTTCGTTGGACAGTATTTGCATAAAAAACTTGCATTGTTGTCTACTAAGGAGCAATTATCCCAAACTTTGCTCTTGTGAATGTTCAGCTCGTCAGTTGATGCGGAGCTGGCGTTTTCAGTATCACCTGAAATATTACGCTCTGCAGATGTTCCTGCTTCACCGTCTGCCATTGTGGATACCTTAACATAAAAATACTTTTTACTAGTAGCAACTAAGACTATATTATGAAACTACTGCGGAAAACGTTAGAAATGAAAAATGATGAAAACTGTTTTTAAAATATGTTGAACGATTCAGCATTCGTCCCAGCGAATCCTGAATCTTTAAAAACTACGACTGATACATAAATGGATATAATTCGATGAGATTTGAATTAAACTTATTCATGGCAAAGGTGTACTACCATATACTTACAAATGATCCACTTATTAGAAATCGAGCGAGTTGTGTGCAACAGAAGGAACTGATGAGACGTTCACGTCGAGTTTCGAACGAAAAGTGTCCGTTTGCATATAAATACTTACACTGAATTCCGATAGAACTAGATGTATATTATACATATACAGTGGTGGTCGCGTCTTACATGGAGAAAAATCACGTGTAGTAGAATGTAAATACTTATAGTAGCATATAAATATATTATTTTTATTCTATTGGAAACGTTTCTTGAAGGTTTTTTTCGATGCAGTGTTTCGTTTCTACTGAATGTTTGTAGCGTCAGTTGAAGCAGCGTTTCAGTTTACTGATGTATTATTACTTTAGTCGATGTTTATAATTTTAATTAGTATAATACTTTTTCCCATACAATATTATATATTTCTTTTCAGTTTTCATTTTCATGTTGAATGAAAATGTTATTTTTATCTTTACATCTAGATAATGTTACATATAATTGACCATGCGAAAAAAGTGGTCTTCTTAAAAATATACCAACGTTGTCAAAACTTTGACCTTGAGACGAATTAATGGTAATAGCAATAGCTAATACAATTGGAAATTGTCTCCGATATAAAATAAATGGCAAGGAAGAATATTCTCCCGTATCTAATTTTATCACATGTTTGAATCGGTTAAATTTTTATCGTGTATATTAAATTCATACAAATAAAACATTTTTAATAACGTCAGTTGAGCGATCTATATCGATCCAGTGAGTAGAAATAGTAGCAGAAATAATGTGCTGAAGTTTTTTTTTGCAGTACGTCCCGTAATCCAAGAAAAATGACTTTTTTTGGTTTTTATGGGAAATCGAACTTAACCCTAACGGAGCATCTCCCGATGTCCCTAGATTCTACTGAGAATCTACGGACACCGAGAGTTTAATTTTACAAAAATATTTCAAGAGTACTTTCGGGGTGTTTGTCAAATACTGTTTTATTGACTGATGATAATTGATAATTATAAATTATTATAATGATTGTGATTATATATATTATATAACATATATATTTTATATGATTAAACAATTACGTTCGCATTATTTCATTTATATGAATGTAAAAGTTACAACATATAAATTTAAGCCTCCATGCCACATCAAGGCTGCGAATAACTTCAGATAAATATCAAATAATTATATATAATTTTATAAAAAAATAAAAAAAATTAAAAAATAAATTTATTTGAAGTATGGAAGTATTTTTTTGAAGGAGACAATAATTAAGATTATATTGACATAAAAAATGTAATTATAATTGTTATTATTGAAGAACCTTAACAAAAACGGACTGTACACGGACTGTACACGGATTATATATACACGGACTATAAATGGAGTTCCATTTTTTATGAAAATATATATATATATTAGGGTGTATCGAAAAATTTTAAATTGGTCGGCGAGGGCAAAAAATTGAAGATTAGTATCACAGAAGTGCCTGTGCAAACCGATTCGAATATTGATCAAGGTCTAGAGGGCGCACCGAGCACTCAAAAATGCCATTTTTAGCACTTTTTTCATATAATGGCCTAAAAATGTTACAAAAAATCTTGGGACCGGTCTGTAACTCTGGGTTTTTATGCCCACATAAAAATGCAACATTTGTACCGTAGAGAGATTCAGATTGAATCAATTGACGTTTAGTTATAAGCAAATGAAAAAGGTGTTTTTTCAGGTTATTGCAATAAAAGCGATAATTTCACTTATTTCCGACCGATCCTTGTCAGGTTTCTTTGTGTTTTATAGCATTTGATCGTTTTTGAAAAGATATGATTACAGAATTGCATTGAAGTCATTCGGAAAATTAAATTATAATGTAATGTAAAATAATATTTAAAAATGTAATAATTTTAATAACCTTTTAATTGTGAAAAAAGAAAACAGATTCAAAATTAACCCTGATGGAACTACAATTCTGAGAACTAATTCAGTGACGCTACAAACGGTGCTGGAATTGTCTGGAAAACATGCATGTTTTTATAGACAAAAAATGTTCACTGAGATAATGAAAAGTACAATTTTATTTGTTAAAAGTAACATATTACAAGTTGCTTCTAATGCAACGTCTGATGCTGTCGGACAGCGTCTGACAGTCCAATTTTGAATGGTCCACATTTGGATTGGCCCAGAAGTGACTGGTCCAGTTTTAAACAGACCCATTTTGAAAGTCCAATTGTGAATGCTCCAATTGTGGATCGGTCCAGAAGTGACTAGTCCAGTTTAACGAGTCCAACTTTGAATATCCAATTGTGAATGGTCCAATTGTGTATTGGTCCAGAAGTGAATTGCTCAATTGTGGACTGGTCCAGAAGTGACTGGTCCAGTTTCAATGAGTCCAGTTTTGAAAGTCCAATTTTGAATGGTCCAAAATTGGATTGGCCCAGAAGCGACTGGTCCAGTTTTAAACAGTCCCAGTTTGAAAGTCCAATTGTGGATCGGTCCAGAAGTGACTGGTCCAGTTTTAAAGAGTCCAATTTTGAATGTCCTATTGTGAATGGTCCAATTGTGGATCGGTCCAGAAGTGACTGGTCCAGTTTTAACGAGTCTAATTTTCAATGTCCAATTGTGAATGGTCCAATCTTGGATCGGTCCAGAAGTGACTGGTCCAATTTTAACGAGTTCAAATTGTAAAGTCCAATTGTGGATCGGTCCAGAAGTGAATGGTCCAGTTTTAAAAAAACACATTACTCCCGCTTTCACGCTGTTGCGTATGCAGGGGGGACAAATACAAACTAGACAAATAAACACCGAGAAAAAACACACATTGCGAGTCGTGGCTCGACTTTTAATAACTCCACTCCAGCATTTGCCGATGTTCAAGGGAACCACGAAAACTTTGAACAGAGTGGCCGGCAGTGGGAAATGAACCCGCTACCTCCCGAATCACAGTGCATAGGCAAGGTATCGCTACCAACTGAGCTACTGCCTCGGTTTTGAATGTCCAATTGTGAATGGTCCAATTGTTTATCGGTCCAGAAGTGAATGGTCCAGTTTTAACGACTCCAATTTTGAATTTCTAATTGTGAATGGTCCAATTGTGGATCGGTCCACAAATGAACGGTCCTGTTTTAACAAGTCCAAATTTGGATGTCCATTTGTGAACGGTCCAAATGTGGATTAGTCCAGAAGTAAACGGTCCAGTTTTAACGAGTCTAATTTTGAAATTCTATTTGTGAACAGTCTAGTTGTGGATCGGCCGAAAAAAAGTAGTTCGAACCATGATGAGTCCATAAACTATATTAGTAATTCGTTGTTTGCCAACATTTTTCTAAATTTAAAAATGTTCAAAATTTTACTAATTTTCAAAATTTTTCTAAATTTCAAAAAGTTCAAACTTTTTCTAATTTTCAAAATTTTTCTAAATTTTAAAAAGTTCAAACTTTTTTAATTTTTAAAATTTTTTTTATTTTTTCAATTTTCAAAATTTTCAAAATTTTTCGTTTTGACAAAATTTACCCATTTTTTAACATTTTCAAAATTTTCATAATTCTCAAAATTTAAAAAATTATCAAAATTTGCAAAAATCTGAAAAAATTTGTTTAACTTTCAAATTTCTTAAACTTCCTCCAAATTTTCAAAATTTTCAAAATTCCTAAAATTGTCAAAATTATCACGATTTTTTAAGTTTTCAATGTTTTTCTAATTTTTAAAATTTTTCTACTTTTCAAAATTTTTCTAATTTTCAAAATTTTTCTAATTTTCAAAATTTTTCAAAATTTTTCTATTTTTCAAAATTTTTCAAAATTTTTCTAATTTTCAAAATTTTCAAAATTTAAACATTTTTCTAATTTTCAAAATTAAAAAATGTCTTACACTACTCAAAATGTTCAAATTTCTCATTTTCAAAATTTTCATAAATCCTTAAATTGTCAAAATTATCAAATTTGTCAAATTTCTCAAAATTGTCAAATATCTCAAAATTTAAATTTTCTCAAAAATTTCAAAACGTTCCTATTTTTTAGATTTTCCCATTTCTCAAAATTTTTTTAATTGTCAACATTCACAAAATTTTCCAATTTGTCTAAATTTTCCCATTTCATAAAATTAAAAAAATTATCATAATGTTCCAAATTCTCAAAATTTGTTTAACTTGCAAATTTCTTAAAATTTCTTCAAATTTTCAAAAATTTCAAAACTTTTCTAATTTTCAAAATTTTCAAAATTTTTCGATATTTTTCAAAATTTTCAAAATTTTTCGATATTTTTCAAAATTTTCAAAATTTTTCTAATTTTGAAAATTAAAACATTTTTTTTTATTTATAAAATTGTTTACAATATCACAATTTTTTGAATATTGTAAAAATTGAAATTAAAAACATTTTTTGCAATTTAAATTATTTCAGGTTTAGTTTAAAAATTTTGAAAATATTGAGAAATTTGAAAATTTTGAATAGTTTAAAAAAATTAGAAAATTTTGAAAATGAGAAAAATTAAAAAAATTTGAATAATTAGAAAATTGATGAAAATTTTGGAAATTAGAAAAAATTTGAATAATTTGAAAATTAGAAAATTGGTGAAAATTGTGGAAATGAGAAAAATTTTGAAGAATTTGAAATTTAGAAATTTTTTGAATATCTAGAAAAATATTGATAATTTTGAAAATTTTGAAAATTAGAAAATAAAAAAAATTTTTGAAAATTAGACAAATTAAAAAAATGTTGAAAATTTTTCAGTTTGGATAATTTTGAGATATTTGAGATATTTGAAATTTTTGAGGGCACGGTGTCGATTGCGCACATTTCTATTGCTGATCGTACATTTTTCGAAATGTACGTTCGCGCTACGTACGATTGGGCAACAGGTCTTTGGCAGAATGGGCGATTGCGCAACACACCCATTAACAGACATGTTTATTGCCGAACAGACTATTGCCCAAGTATTACATTGACGTTGTTCGATTAACTATTCGGGCCTTCGCGGAATGTACGATTGCCCAACGTATGTTTGCGCACGGTGGGCAAAAATACGTTGGGCAATCGTACATTTCGCAATGGTACGTGGCGCAAAAGATTGATTGTGCAAGTGCAAGGTTGCGCAATCGTTCGTTCTGTAAAAGATCTGTTGCCCAATAATACGTAGCGCAAACGTCCATTTCGCAAAAGATACATGCGCAATGTTACAAATAGTTACCCGCCCGAGAACTGAAACCGCCCGAAAGCTGAACCCGCCCATGCTAATAAATACTTATAGTAATTCTTAACACTACTTGCTAGAACGTTCTAGTACGTTGTAGTACGGGCTAGGACTAGTACGCACTAGTACATTCAAATACGGGTTAGGAATATTACGCACGACTACGTTCTCGCATGGACTAGTAACAGTACGCACTTGTACCTTCTAGTACGAACTAGTAAGTATGTAGTAGTATGTACTAGTACTAGTACGTATTAGTATGTAGTAGTATATAATGAAATATGAAGTTAGAAAGAAAAGAAATTTTTTTAATATTTTAACCAAATATAAATTTTGTATTTCAATCGTAATTGAATTACATTATTTCAATCACTGAAGATATAAATAATAAAAGTGAGATAAAAAAAATTTTGAGTAGTGTTTAAACACCTTCAAAGAAGTTCTACGTTCATTATCAGCAGCTTATTTTCGTCACTTTTTCCGCGATAATCGTTCGCCGAATGTTTTGTTTTCGTCGCGTAAATACAGTATGTTTGGTGTACCCGCCTAAAACCGTTGTATATCGTTAGCTTTTCACGATAATGGAGTGCATTCCGGGAAAGCGAGGCAATATTATTTATGCCTACGCAGGTTACACGTATCACAAACAAAAAAAGTGGGTTCACATTTATAGATGTTCCCACCGGAGAACAACTAATTGCCGCGCAAAATTGATTAAACTTAAAAACGGTTCCTTCGTCGAAAAAGGATTTCACCTAGAGCGTCGTGACGCCTATATAGCGACGAAAACGAACCTCATCCACGGTATGGTAAACGAAAAACGCGAGACCCTCTGTAAGTCGAGGGAAATCTTCTACCGACACTGTTTGCGGTAAGTATACTTAATTAGGTAAAACTGTTTCAAGAGACAAACTGCTTTTTTAGTCATAAATCCTGACATGCATATACATTATATATGTCGAAGAAGTTCTAAACGTTTAATTTTACCCGAATTGAAAGTTAGAAAAATTTTAACCCCAGAATGAGAAACATCTCATCGAGAGCACTCGTTAGAGTACCCGCAAGGCTACATTCTGTGTTGTTGAGAAAACTCCGAACTGTTCTGCAGCGCCATCTGCAGTTTGGACTTCCGCGGAATGCAGCGATGTGGGTACTCGAGCGAAAGGTGACGGCGAGCTCATTCAAAACATTTCATCTACAGTCACTAAATCTGGGGTTATTGTTATTGCATATATTATTATTAAAAAAACCGCAGAATTAGATCGGAAAGGCAAAATCGCTACGTAATTTAAATTCCAGTTTTTTGTCAACTGAATATGTGTTTCGTTTCGTATGGATGGTTCGGGATGTACCGAAATTTTGTATGTATACAGAAATTTTATGAAGGTGCTTCTAGATTATGATCATGACGGTGAACTCATTTATTTCAATGTATT
>JABFPB010004138.1:0-15477 GCA_022817645.1 Ceratoteleas bidentatus | reverse complement strand
ATAGATGATGAGTTTAAACGATTAGTATATATATGAAATACATGGATAAAGAAGATCAATTATTCGATGGATTATATATATATATGAAGTATATATATATGAAGTATGGATAAAGAAGATGGATTTGGCAGAAAGAATGGACTTTAGAGGTTAATGAAGGAAGAGTTTGTTTCATTAATAGGTGACGTGTGTTGCTGGAGAAACAGATAATTGAAACGTGCAAATGGTTGCATGATTATTTCTCTGGAGTGTTTGGATCATTAATAGATGAAGTGTATGACTGAAAGTTTGAATGTTTAACTACTGGAAAGGTTCGATTTGTTAGATGAAAAAGTCTGATGGTTAATGTAGATGAGATGGATGTTTAATCGATAAATTGCTTAAATGAAATGGAGGGAACGTCAGTGAATGATTAACACGTATATATATAGTTTCTGTATAGCGAATTTAGATATATATTAAAGTGACATAATAACGGTTCAGGGATTGGTATTGTGGAAATATTAATGATTAGTGGATTAAACAATGTTTCTATGTATTTCAATGTATAACCTATTTTGAAACAAACAAGTGCTGAAACGATCCCACATTAAATCTTCTGAAAACTTAAAAACACTTGGAAATTTGGAAAACAAAATACATGTTTATTATATTGAATAAATTTAGAAAGAGTTAAGAATGGAAAGGGTTTTAAGATAATTTAATATAAGATTAATACATTTTATATGATTTAAAAACAATAAAAAATTCATATATTATTAATCTTAAAAAGGTTAATAATATGTATGAATCTGAGTCTTTTCTGCCTCACTCAGAGAATTCATTAATCTTATTAGTCTAAGTCAATAAGGTAACGATCTTAGTTTTGCAGCTAATACTACTGTGAAACAGATAGGGATTTGGTTATTACTGATAATCGTATTGACTCGACGACATTCGTATTGTCCGATCTGTGATACTGTTGATTGTTTTAGGCAGGATCTAGGTAGGCTGGAATGATTCACGTGTGTAGGCGACAATAAGATTATTGAGCTTAGTTAATCTTATTGTGTAGGTGTAACTGGTAGTAGGGCTGAAAAGGAGGGTGGACTGCCTCTTGAAATATGTGTTAGCTTCAATAGTAATGGTTATCAAGACGTTCACAGTCAATTTGACACATCATTTTTTTTTATCAATCATATAGTAATATATAGTAATATCGAATATTACTGATACTCGAAATGATTTGAGAAAGTCTTCGTTGAAACATTTCGTACAATCCAAACTTGAAATACGGTGAGAATTATATATTCTTTCAATATTTACGTAATACATATTTAAACAGAACAAAAAGCTAACGTGGATTATTTTTGTCTTTCTCGCCAATATTCATATTCAATTAAAATCCGATTTTGGATTTGAATTGAAATTTCATTTTTAATAAATAGACGCAGCATTGTTTTTATCGATATTTTTTAAACGCATTTTTTCTACTTCTATTTCGTTATTACTTCTGAAGCTTCGTGATAAAATATGAAAATACCATCAAAACTTGTTTTATTTTTTGGATGTCTTTTGAAACGTTATTGGGATGAAATGATATTTTACGTATTCGATATAAAATAATTTTGAACCATAGTGAAATATATAAAATAATTTTATTTGTAAAATAAAATAATAATGGATAAAATAAAAAGAATAAAATCTAATCATAATAAAATAGCGATTTACCATCTGGCTTTTATAAGTTATTTTCGAAACACCAAAATTGTGTCTAAAATAAGCTCCTTACTTCTAGTAAACAACCTTAATTGATCTGATTTAAATACGTTGATATTGACAATCTTAACTCTTAGATACTTGAACGAAACTTCCATGAACTAGATTGTCCACTTTTAACCATTTAGTCCATGAAATTCTGAGCGGTTTGCTCTTGTACACCTGGATAATTTCAACCAAATCCCAGGATATTCATCTAATTCGCCATTTTAACGACGATTATTCTTCTTGTTCCAAGAGGTTTTTCATTCCATCGGAAATTCTTTACAGAAACTTTTTTGCAAAAATATCTCACTTTGGCCTATTTTTAAACACAAAAAATTTTGGAAGAAAAGAACGAAAAACTAGTAGAAAATAAAAACAGATACCAATTAGCACTGGATATTTTGTGATTTAATTAAGTAATTTAAAGAGTTATTTTACATTTTATCATTTAAATGAATTTCATAATAGAATATGCAAATCTTTATAACAATTAAAAATGGTAAATTATCAAAAAGTAAGAAATATGGAATGATATTGTTTTTGATACCGCAGATCCCTTTTAGGCACAAAACAATTCAGTTTTGTTGCAAGCTCCAACACCACGATTTTGTGGCATTTCCGCTGTCATTTTAATTGGTAATTGCGTCCCGTTTCGCAGGATACGCCCGGGCAACAGAAAATGGAGGCGAACTTCTTCTTTCGAATGTTTTCTCGGCGGAGGTTGCATTCTACTTTCAGCCAATATGAATTGCAATTTACCTTGATGCAACAAAAATTGACGAGACGATTCGCTCCAAAAAATCGAATAAGCAGAAGCAGCAACAAATCGAAGCATTCGGCAACGTAGTTTCAACGATTATCCTATTACAAATCTCGAACTGTATCGGTTTCGGCGGAAACTGTTCAAACAGAAAAGCTACAATTTTTTGTCCTAACTTTCGATTTTTTTCAGTGTTTTGCAACGAAAAGTAATGCGCGCAAAGAGTTTATAAATGGATTAAAACGTATTTCGAGTTGCGGAATCGGAATTTGTTGTTGTTCTCGTTTTTTAAAAATTAAAAAAAATTTTTTTTATTTATTTTTCATTTTCCTTCTGGAGGGGTGAGGGGTTTAATCGATGATTGAAATATGAAAGTCATACTCCGAGTTTGAATCAGCTATCGATTTTTCCGCGACGAATAAATTTTGCGAATCGAGTCCGACGCGCGAAAAATGACGACATTTTGTCGATGCCACGAAACATGGACGACATTTCTCGGCGACGTGAAATTTTAGTGCAGAAGTTGTGGTTTTTTAAATTAAAAAATGTACAATACATTTACTGAAGAATACATTTGCGAGATATCCGAAATTAGTTAAATTTGTAGGCTTTGGATACTATATTATGGAAAATAATGGAACCTTTTCACGCTCGTAATTAAGGTTAAATTATTAAGTTAAAATTTATTTTTTATTAAGTTAAAATAATAAGAATTCGATGAAACTTTAAATCTGGTTTATTTCGAGGCTACTATTTGATTTGCCAAATTCCCAAGCATTTCGACTACATAGAAGCCGAGATATTAGACGCTAAAATTGCTGAAAAATGATATATATAGTGATACTATCCATGTGTTTTAATGAAACTTTAACATCGAATATCTTTTTCTGCGCAGTCGAATTGCTTGAAAATGTGGCAAATTAAATATTAATACTCTAAGAACCCAACGTTAAAATTTTATAAAATGTTTATTTTTTGTTTTCTCATTATTCTTAAATAAGGAAAAACTATTGAAATGTGGTTTATAACATTTAAAAACGATTTCACAAAACGCAGTGTGAACAGAAACATCAAAATTAACTATATAAGGTGGCAATGTTTACGTAAATTATTAAAATTCCAAAGTACACGAAAAAACAACAATTGGCAAAAAATATCTTTTTTCATTTTCATTTTTCATTTTCGTATTCAATTAATAGAAAATTCACATTTATTATACCAAGAATCAAACTAATACTATGATGAAATAATAAAACATGATTAAATGAATATTCATAATATAACCACCTTAAATGTCGTATTTCTCTATTTTATCTCTAAAGTTTCTTAGAAAAACGAGCTGAAAATTTGAAAACCTAAAATTGAACAGCTTTAAAAGATTCTTATTTTCCAATAAAATAGTTTGATATCCAAATAATTTTTCTCGGAGATTTTATGGCATTTAGTATCGTTTAAAAGTAATTTTATTTCTAAGTCATGTTTTATAATTTCGATTTAAGAAATCAGTCGTATACTGTTTCGGTTCATAATACTCTTGCGCCAAAAATCCAGGCATTAATGTCACTGATAGTGCAGTTAGCCCTAACGCTCGCAACTGTAAAGAAACCTCATTCAAGAACATTCAAACAAAAAGTGAAAATAATTATTAAATTTTGAAAAAACTGTATGTAAAAATGCACGGTGATTAATTTTATTTGCCAAAATTTCAACGATTTTGACCGTCTAGTTCTCGAGAAATTAAGATTTAAAATTCAAAGTTTTAACATTGAGTTAAATGACTATTGCACTGCATTATGTTCAGCAATATTTATTCATAATTTAATTAAGATTTTCGGGTAAAATACTATCTAACTAATAACTAATAGTTAGAGCAGATAATGAAGAATGAGAATAATTTACCATGTAGTATTGAACATAAATGCTTGATAAATAATGAATAAATGTTAAAGAATATTAAAAAATATTTTTATGGCCAAAATAAAATGAAGTAAAGCAAACTGATATAATCGCAATTTACGTTTAAATTAATGATTATATTTGCATTTTTTAAAAAACAATAAAAAACAAATAAAATCTAGATTTAATTTGTTTATAGCATTAAAAAATATTTAAATCAAGAAAACTTGTTCTTACTCAATCTCTAAAAATACATTATCTTTTGCATTGTATTGATTTCTCGAACGAAATTAAAATTTAATTTTATTTAATAATTTAATTAATATATATATATATTTATTATATATTTGTATATACAATTTATTTATAATTTTAATTATTTAATTATATATAAGAAGAATAAAAGAATTAATAATAATGAATACTAATAATTTAATAACATTATAAAATTTACATTTTACTTAAAATTGGAAATAAAACTGTTCCGTAACTGTTTTTCATAAATAAATAAAAAATAAGAAAACAAAGTAAATAGTGAATTATTTGAATAATTCACTATTTACTTCGCTTCTCGAAAACACGTTTAAACAAACAATCCCGGTGGAAGTCGAGCCGTTTTTTCCGGTGAATGATGCTGCGTGAAATTTCGGCGATCTGCGGCCAAAGTTCCTTTGAATTACACGCGGATTAGATGGGGTACATACGAAAAACTAGGTTTTGTTCACATCTACATGTACTTGCTCATGCATGATGTCTTACATGCGTTTCGGATACATTTCCATTCAAGTCGTATTTTGAATACGCCCTAACAGAGCCGACGGATTTCGCATTACCATTTTCGTTATTTCACTGTATTCCGTCTTATTTTCGTCTATACATTAAACACGGAGAAAAAAGGTTTTTCTGAAAAATGGAACGAGATTTCAGACTGATGGAATTTCGCAAAAAATGCTCTCAAATTTTCGGTCTTAGCGCGTTTTTGTTCGAAATCCCGACGAGATTGCATTTGGAGTTTGGAAAAGTTCGATTTTGCCACATAACAGTATCGAGTAATGACATTTTTGCGCCTCGCGGATATTGGTGTAGATTTTCATGCCGAAGTTGATACATTAAAATTTATTGAATTACAGAAACATGATCGAAACGGTACCGAATCTAATCTTCAAAGTCTAGTTTAATCTACGCTAAATGGATACATTGTAGATATCAAATTTACTGTTCCCACGTTGAAACAGTAAGAGTATATCAGAAAGAGAAATATCAAAAAAATATCAGAAACAAATCAAAAAATTTCTTAACAAAACGTTCTTGACCTCGTTTTTAATCTCAAAAGAAATTTCGAATTCAGCAAATTTTTCTGCAACAAAGATCTTAAATTGATTTGCAACAAAACAAATTATTTAAAAAATACTATTATTTTGTAAAATATTCATATTCCCCAAAATAAGTATTTTAATTAATTCAGTGTAAATTTTCAACAAAAATCACCAGTTTTTCAACTGCAAAAATATATGTTAAAATATGTATTTTAACATACATTTTTGCAGTTGAAAGTGGCGTATTTGCATATTTTGTCCATAAGCATCGTAACGATTTAATTTCAAAAAAATACTACGAATTGATGAAATCCCCGATTACGTTCGCAAAGTACACGAGGCGTACATTTTAACTCAACTATTCTCTGAGTTGGGAGGTGAAGATGTGACTTGAAAGTTTTGGCACAATTCCCCATGAAACTTCTACAACTCCCCTAGAGCCTCGTGAATGGCGCAGGCACTAATGCAGTACTTAAGGTCGAATCCGGAGTTTCCGCGTTTCATCAAGACTGGATAAATACATGTTTAATGGTGTTTCCACAACGGGCTTACACTAATTTTTCATCAGTTTAGTGTCGAATCGACATTTCTCGGCGATTTTACATTTTATTGAACGAAACGAAATGTTAGCAAATTCTCATTCAACGAGAAAAACTAAAAAGTGGGAAAGTTAACCTCAAAAATATGTTATGTTTGGAAAATAGGAGTTATCTGATAGTTTTTTATTAATATAATAATAATTATACTAACTTTTCATCAATTTAGTGTCGAATCGACATTTCTCGGCGTTTTTACATTTTATTGAACGAAACGAAATGTTAGCAAATTCTCATTCAACGAGAAAAACGAAAAAAAGTGGGAAAGTTAACCTCAAAAATAGGTTATGTTTGGAAAATAGGAGTTATGTGATAGTTTTTTATTAATATAATAATAATTATACTAACTTTTCATCAATTTAGTGTCGAATCGACATTTCTCGGCGTTTTTACATTTTATTGAACGAAGCGAAATGTTAACGAATTCTCATTCAACGAGAAAAACGAAAAAGTAGGAAAATTAACCTCAAACATAGGTTATGTTTGGAAAATAGGAGTTATCTGATAGTTTTTTTATTAATATAATATGTGAGAGAAATGTGAGGTGATTTTGAACGTAATTTTTGAGTTTCGATATTTGGTTTCGGAATTGGAGTCCGGCGCCGATCGGATTTACTTTTATTCGATGAAAACTCGGAACCTTATTTCCGAGTTTTCGATGGTTCGGGTTCAAGTAGCATTCGAGCTCAACAACTTTATTCGAGTCTAATCTTACGTCATTGTGAAGAGCAATCTACTTTTCAATTTTATTTTTCAATTTTATTACAACATTTTATTTAAATTAAGCTATAAACCGTATTTTTGACGATATTAACTACATTTTTTAAAATCGGACAAAAAAAGACAAAAAATATATTTCAAATTTTGTTATATTCTTTTTTAATATTTCGAACAAAATTTGGAATTTTTAAATAGAAAATTTTACATTTCCGTTGCGATGCAAAGTAGACATTGATCCTTCGCGTACCGACGGCGAAATATCACAGAACCTCGGGGAATTTGCCGAATTTGCAATAAACTAAAAGTTTTTGCGTTGTAAAATAAAGGTGTAAATGGAACGAAGTAATCACTTGATGGATATATATACGCCGTCGCGAAATTTTGAGATACTGTTGAATATTTATTTTCAAGTAGTATTCAGCCCTATATGTGCCGACGGCTATGTTTGACGCGCGGCATTCACACATAGCTGTATATATTATTCGAAATTTCCATAAAAATGTTAATTGCCATAAATCCAGCCGCTGTTTACCTTAGATTAGGCATTAATTAGTTATACCAATGTTATTACAACAAATACAGTTTGCCATTTGAGAACAGTGGAAAGTTCTCAGCAATATTTCACATTTCTAACCTCAATTATAGGTTAGAATTGTCGAAGTTACGTTTCCTTGCTTCTCTACAGACGTTTTTTACAATGCAAACAAATAAACAATATAAAAACAAATATAAAACATACCTATGCATACAAATATATTTGAATATAGTTTGCCATTTGAAAACACTGGGAAGTTCTCACTAATATTTCACATTTCATTTTTCTAACCTCAATTATAGGCTAGAATTGTCGAAGTTACGTTTTCTTGCTTTTCTACACACTTTTTTACTTTGCAAACAGAATAATTGCGATTATTACAACATTTCTCAAAATTACGCAATAAAAAATAATACAATTAAACAAAAAAACATCATTTTCAAATCGTAAATTAATCTAGCGTTTAATAAAAGTATTTTTTAAATTTGTTTTTCCAAAACAACTATTAAAATTTCCGCTGAAATTTCATCTTCGTCATTTTAACCTAAATTATAGGTTAGGAATAAATAAGAACTTCATAAGAAATCCAATTACAATTTCCCTGAGAATTTCGCCTTTCCGGGACGCCTCGGAAGGAGAACGGAAATCTTAAGTCTACGTTGATTGTAACAAGCCGTTCAGCCGGGGAACTGCGTCGCGGATGCGCTTTCAGACGAAAATAATTAATCACAATAAAAACGGGATTTTAATAACGCCGGCGCTTTGTTAATCATAATTACAGTGATACTCTCGGTGAGCTGTCAAGGTGAGATTATTGACGCAGCTCAGAAGTACGACATTAAAGGTGGATACAAGATCAAAGAGGAGTTTCATGCAGATAGTCACTAATGAAAATTTAGCATATTAAAATAAGCGTTTTAATTGGGGCATCGAACCTTACGCACTTCGGCTTCGCTTTGTGACGTTGCAACGCTTTGGCAAATTTGCCTTAAACGTGTATTTTTAAAATATTTTTGACAAACAATTTCTGATAAAAAGTTCGAAAATATGTAAGGGAAGGACTAGGAATACTTTTTGTTTGAGAAATTTTTTGACAAATTGTGTTTTTATTGAAGTCCGATAAAATTCATCTATTTTTCTATCTAATCACATTTTTTTTAAATCAAGGTATTTGGAATTAAAAAATGTTGATATTTATTTAATTTCTTGCAATTTTACAAATTTCGTTTAAAATTCAACTATTTTCTAAATTTGTTTAAACATTAAAATTATACCAAAAGAAGTTCAATCCCCAAAATTTCTTTTTCGTCCATTTTTTTTTTTTTTTTCGTTCATAAAATGCTGGATTTTTTACCGACGGAACTTCCCATTTCTTCAAAAAATATTTCTGCCGAAAAAAATTTTGAAAAAACCGTTTAGGCAAATGAGAAGCTCCGCAGCTGATCGCTAAAAAGGGGTACGATTTTGGTCGATCAATTTGTTGGTTGTAAGCGATACACAACGACGGCACACGACGAAAAAAGGAGCTTTCTCGCAGTGTAGAATAATATGAGGATTGTATGGTTTCAGACCCTATCCCTAATGCGCCGCGCGATGGGGTCATAAGCCCCCAATGATTCACTGGGCTCAAACATTGTTTACTCTTGCGCAGATTTCTTTATAAATTCATCAACTAATTTCCTTAATGCCTGCCATTATTTATCTACACTCAATTTTACACGTTGATTAACTACGCTGAGCAGATTAACATAGGACAATGTGCCTAATCACTTTTTACTGCACTTTTTGCGTGAAGGTTTTAGCGAAAGATTTGACATTTCGTGGGGAGTAATTAGAGAGAAAGTATCAGTTTGCGTTTTGAATTCAAAAATCAGACTTGATTTTGGGTTTTAAGAAAAGGGTTATCGAGTTTATTTCGCGAATAAAAAGGGGGGTGAAAATCGTAAAGGCATCCAAATTTTGATTTATGTGAAATTTTTAGATTTTTGTATAAAGCAAAAGCGAAGAGGGTAATAATAAACAATTTTTATTTTATATTCTTCATAAACAAAAAGGACATTTGGCTAAAGTTTGAATGAAAAGTTAACGTGGTTTGCACACAAGTTTATTGGCACTTTTGTCATTTTGCAGTATGTAATATAATGCAAAAATTGACCACATTTTTAGCTTGCAATCAAAATGGGCATTAAAAAGGAATATTCTGTATGTTTGTTGCATTTACATGTAAAAATGATCGATTTATACAAAATTATAAGGTATCATTTTTCTCTTATGAATGAAAAGAATATAATCGAGACAAAAGCATATAAAATTAGGAAAATTGCACAAAATTGACTTTTTCTGTATACAACGTATTTTTCAATACGTGTACAAAAACGTTTACAATGCATACACTATGAGAAAAATCATTTCAACTCAGAAACCATTTTTATGTAATTGCTCTAAAGAAAATAGGGATATATAGGCCATATAGAAAATATGAATGACCAATTTTTGCAATATATTGGATATATATTGTAATTTTTGCAATATATTTGAAATATATTTCTAATTATTGCAATATATTGGGAATATATCGACAGTATATTGGGAATATATTGAGAATATATCAGTAATATATCGGGAATATATTGGGAATATATTGGAAATATCAGACTTTCATCATTGCGTCTGAGTGACAAATTACCATACATAAATATCAATCACCCCAGCTATCATATCTGAACCCTAAAGTATGGGGTAAGTGTGACTTTCAGTGGGTGACAATATGTGCCTTTGTCAATACAATTAGGAAGACTACTTCAACTTGATAAATTTATCTCTGTTAACGACTCTCAAAACAAAATTCATGTCCCACTTCTGGTTTTAATCATTTCATGCACAATTTTAAAATTACTCAAATGTCAAAACAAAACAGTCTGTTGGCAAGTTACAATTTCAATTTTTAATTTGTTGAGGGCCTATGTTCAAATCTCAGTAAAGATTAACTTAATCTTGATGAACTTCGATTTTTCGACGTCAAATCTGATTGTAATAACTCGAAAGTATAAAAATAGAAGAAATACATTCAGAACGTTAAGGTCGTAGGTTCAATTCTCGATGAAAGAGCTTCAGTTTTCTTTAATTATTGGGACAGTATTGATAAAAATAGCTCGAAACGACGGGGAAAAAGAAAATTCGTTGAAATTACCTATCCAATGGAATTTCAGGCAAATGTCATAAGTTTATAAAATAAGAAGCGAAATTTATAAAGCAAGTTGCATTTATATTGCATAAAGTTCAATTGTCCTCCATATTGCAATGGTTCGTTATGTCCGACGGGCGGAGCCCAAGCGCTGTTGAAATCGCTGCCAATTTTGCAAACACAAGTTTCTTGCTAAAACTGCAACATTACGATGAACGTTGTTTGTGATGATCGCTTTCATTAATGATTGCAATTACCATTTTCATCATTCTATAATTACGATCATGGTAAATTACTTTTAATCAAACTAAAGTATTTTCAGTTGCAAACTTTAAACATTTCTGAATTTCAATTTTTAGTGTGTAAATTATAAACAATTCTCTAAATATCGATTTTGCGCTGAAAAAGTGATGAAAAACTCAAGCGACGGCCAGAGAAATATTCTGCAGAAAAGAAATTTCTGAAAGTCTTGCAAAAAAATTGTTTATTGATAATTATTATAAATAATCATTTAATTTGATTGATTCATTCTTTTGTGCATATTTTTTACTATTTTCGAAACATTTGCTGACAAAATTTCCAATCAGTTAAAACCAAAAATAATTACACCAATAATTATTTTTGGTCTTAAATAATATATATTATTTAAAATTTAAAATAGCGTTAAAAAGTATTGATCCAACCGTAATTTGATAACAAATCGACGTTATTTTATCGAAATTCCGACGATTATAACGAATTAGCATCTGGATGATGTATAAAGTTACACGCTTCTTTCGATCCCCTTAGGAAAATTATTATGCAAAAATGAAAAAAACAGCCCCCCGTGACGCGATCGATTATAGAGATTATGGATGAATGAACTAAATCAGCAGATACATAGTTCTATTACACAGAGTAAACAACACTGCCGCGTGTTTGTACTTTATAATCGAGTTTAATTATACGTAAACAAGACGCCTTTGTTTCTCGTATTGAACCGGATAGATCTGTAATTTTTAGCGGGTTTCTCATCCGTAATCAATGTTATTTAAATCTAAAAGAACTGCATTAAAAATTTCCGAAAGAAAATATTTGCGGAATCAAAAATCGACTTCATCGGTTACTCTTTCACTTTCCAAAATGTAATTTTAAATACATTTTGGAATATTAGAAAATGAAATAAAGTATTCAAATTGCAGATTTTGAGATTCTGAAAAAAATTAAAAACACCACATTTTGTACGAATTTTAAAAGTTGCTTTGTACATTGACCTAAGAATTATATTTGTATTTGTTTTTGTATTTGTTTTTGTATTTGTTTTGTTTTTGTTTTTGTTTTTTATTTACATTTGTATTTGTAATAGTTAAAAAGATAAACAATTATTTAATAATGAAAAAATAAAAAAATGGAAAAATCGAATAGCATGACATCTGGTGAATCGAATAGTTACATTAGATGGTTGTCTATTACACCTATTACTCAATCATCAGACCGAGTTATTTGCTCTTTCTACACTTATTACCCTCCTGAAAACCTCATTGGTTTAAATAGGGGAAAATCACTTGAGGCTATATTGGTAAAAGGGTACGCATTCGCATCTCCCGTCTCATTGATGTCAACGCCTTCGTAGTCCAATGAGTCACATGTCAACGAGCAGAGTAACATATCAAACTAATTGTAGAAACTGAAAATGGACTGTCTGTCGTTATCCGGTATGAAGAACTTGCAATTTGAAATCTTTTTTTATTTTGTGACGTCAGATACAGTGAAATTTTAATAAATTTTAAGTTAAATTTTAAAACATGATTTGACAATTTTAAAAAGATCAGTTAATGGGGAATATTAGAAATCACTATTTACAAAAATATGCGTATTTTTGAAAATAGTGACTTCTAGTTTTTGGGGTGACACGTAACCTCAAAAATAATCGCCGAAAAACGAGAAAACACTGTTATTAACAATACGCTATCGAAAATGGTTAGAACTCAGTTCAAAGCACGCGTAATTTCACGCAGAATCTCGCTCTGATCAGTAAATCTACATCTGATTATTATTTTTTGTTCATCTACAAAAAATCAATTTTCGCGCTAAATCGCCTATTCGATCTTGCTTAATGCTTTTGATATTACCTCATAAGCCACGCGTCAATTTGAAAAAATACATATAAACACATTTTCATATTCAAATTGACTATGACTTCCAATCACAATCTAATAGTTTAATTACTTTAAATTTACATATTTAATATCACTTTTATTTGTTAATTTTGTTATTTTATTATTACAAGTATAAAAGGTATAAAACAGCCATAATATATTAATTACCCCGATAGAACAAGATGTATATTATACATATATCAGATGGACATTCATACATAAAATAGATATATACATATAATATATGTATATTATACATATATTAGATGTATATGATATTTTTGTTCTATCAGGGAAGGGAGGAAATACAAATAAACAAAATTTTTTTCGATTTTTTTGCATAGATCAATAGCATATACATTGAAGATTTATCCTGTAAAATATCTCAGCGATCGAAAATGTAGTTACTGAGATACAACCATTTCTCTACCTGCGCTGCGAAAGCCGATTTTGCAAGCGTCGATGGCTGAGCATCAGTAAAGAGGCCCGAATTGCATGAAAATAGGCTCAAACTGAGCTGAACGAGTTTTTCGCGCAAGAGGAAGGCAAGCTGTATGGCCGCGGAATAGTTGACTAACTGCAAACCACCGTAAGTTTAAAAAAAATACACTTTTATAAAACAAACTTTAAACGCGTTTTTCTCGAAACGGTATTTTTCAACTTGGCGGAAAAATAATTCAAAAAGTTTTCATCCAAATGACTTTGCGCGATCGAAAGGTAATTAAATTTTGTTCTACATGAACCACTAATATCGTTAAAAAATTAACATTAAATAATTTTTAGGGGTGCCTAAAGTTGAAAAAAAAATGAAAAATTGGAACTTTTTTCAGATTAAGGTTTTTTTATGAAATATCGTTTTTTTCAGTCTTGGAGGTTCATATAGAACAAAACACAAGGTTCAGGTTATTAAAAGTGAAAAAAAATTTTTGCAGGTCCTCAGATTTCCGGCCAATTGGCTTCAAGGGGTCGGACAGATTCCAAAAAATCGTAAATAAAGCTGAATGTTAATATTACTATAATTTAATAAAAGAATCCCCGAAAGTGTAGGTTTCATTTTCCCCAAAAAAATTTCCGAAAAACGTCGAGTTTTTAGATATTTACTTGTATTTCCCCCCTTAAGGGTTAACCATTACAATTTCATTATAAGAAAAATTAATTTTCAGGTTATGCATTAATGATTGTTTTCATTAACTGGATTTTCTATTCATCAGTACCCTAGTAAAAATTGTGATGGTGCTGAGATAAGGGCCTTACAATCTAAGAAAGCTCATGTTGTCTAACCCGGAATCCGACTGTGAGAGCATGAAAATCAGTTTGATATTCGCTCAAATGTTAGTCAGTTTTCATGCTCTCATAGCATGAAAAGACTACTCCTCGCAGAAGGAACAGTTTGTTCTGACTGAAATTAAATTTCTTAGAGTATATCACGATGCCACATCACCTGATCAGAAACTCATCAGGTATCAACATCAGGCCCTCATCACTAATGTAACGGTAGGAATCGATGTAGATTTGATAAGGACACCTGATCAAGCTTCCAATGTGCCGAAAAAATGTAATGACTGAGACGAGAACTGAACCCTCGATGCTCAGGTTGCAGTTTGACTGACTTGTCTCCGAGCTGTTGGAACTTTTTGTACATGAGTTATCGCGATATGCCTATCATATTACCACAATTACCACAATATGATGTGGCTTACCTTCTCATAACCTGATGATGACCTGATAAGGTTAGCATTATCAAATGATGTGAACTGACCAAAACATGATAAAGGCATGATCAGGTTGCTATATCGTAACCACACCAAAATGACCTGATCAGGAAATGATCAGGTCCTCATCAGTTTTCCTGATGAGGCCCTGATGTGGCGTGCCACTTAAGGAGCGTGCCACATCAGGACCTTACAAATGCCAACCGTTACATTCGACTCGAAGATAACGGTAAATGACGGCCATCCAATGGTCACATAACGGCGGGATAACGGTCGGATGACGGTCGGATAAGGGACGGATAAGGAGCGGTTAAGGGTTGGATAAGGGTTGGATAAGGTTCAGATAACGGTCGGATAACGATCGGATAATGGTAGGACTACGGCTGGATAACGATCGGATAACGGTGGAAAAAAGGTCGGATAACTGTAGGATAAGGGCCGGATTAGTGTCGGATAACGGCCGGATTAGTGTTGGATAACGGCCGGATATCGGTCGAATAACGCTGGAAAAAAGGTCGGATAAGGGTCGAATAAGGGTCGGATAAGGGCCGGATAAGGGTCGGATAAGGGTCGGATAAGAGCCGGATAAGGGTCGGATAAGGGTCAGATATTAGTCGGATAAGCGTGGAATAATGGTCGGGTAAGGGTGGAGTAATGGTCAGATAACGGTCGGAAAACGCTCCGACCGTCACTCTTAAAAATATCGATTTGATACAGTCGGAATCCGGCTGTTACAGATGGATATTCTTGTCAATATTTTTTTAAGATGATGTCCGGCTGCGACAGATAGATCTTTTCCTTCCGCCGGAATCCTCCTGTCACAGGAAGAATTTCCAGTTGATGCACGCCGAACTAACCTTTGGGACATGCGTGCGCA